>AYEL01078594.1:0-83200 GCA_000484575.1 Olivierus martensii
GCACATTTATAGATGCTCTTATTATAATGAGAATCTAATCAATAAAAAGAAGTATAATAATCTTCCTAAGGGAAACATCTCTTTTCTCACTTTATCTCACTTTTCTTGAATACCTATTAGGAGAAAAGGCTTTGATAAAGTTAATAAAACATATAGCAATAAGTAATTTTGCTAGTGTTTTACAATTCAGTTTTGTAATTGTATTATGAAAGCAAATTTACTAATCTGTATAAATTTTAAATGCATGTTTTTGTTTCAGAAATCTTATTTTAAAAAGAAAGTTTCAATTTATTATAGAGATGGTTATTAAATTTCTTTAATATTTTATAAAAAATATATACAATAATTTTAAGACAAAAATTTTGAATTATGATTTAATATATTTTTATGTAATAATAATTTTTTGATCTTTTATATTCTATATTAATATCAATTTATTCTATTAGTATTTTACTTGATAAATTTTGTCATTGTTTATCTTTTAAATAAATTACAAATTTTTCCAATTAAATTATTTTAGTCTTTAGGATTAATGATCAATCTAGTAGAACATTGTAAAGAAAACAGAGATCAGATTGTACAAGCATATTGTGTTGGATCATACGAAACTCCAAATGATGGAAAGAAACTTTCTGCATTAGAAGCACTTGTAGAAGTAAGATATTTTTTTTAAATTTGTAATTTATTAATGTTTTTTATTTCATAACTTTCATAAATAATAAGAATTGCAGTTATTTATTATTTTAATTTAAATTTTATTTTTCTTAACAGTAATCTTTATTTATATTTTAAAATATCTAAAGAAGAAAAATTTATTTAAACATGCATTTCCAGTTCATGTAAATTACTTGGGACTGAGGGTTTTATGTACACTAAATATTATGCAAATTAGAAATTCCAGAAATTCTGATACTAAATAGTGTTTGATGATTGCATAATTCCTTGAGTGCTGCACATGTCAATTTCTGCTGATAATAGCATGCTGGCAATTAATTAATATGCAAAATATCAAAATTATATTATCTCACTTAATTTTTGACAAAATCTTTTGAAATTTTCAGAATTTATATTGTGTTTCATCCTTTCTATAACAACATAAGCATATTTTTGAAGTTTTATTTTTTCACAACTTTTTGTTCTGTATATGAAATTGAAGAAAAAACAGTTCTTTTATATGAAATCTTAGCCATTCAATGAAATGATTGATATTTTAGATAGCCATATCTCCTCTGAACAATACAAGCTATGAATGAATAAATTTGGCCAAACTTTGCAGAAATTATTTATAAAAAATCAAGAGTTACATAACTTTTGTTGAATGAATTACATGATATAATTATTAAAAAATTACACAAATTCAATGAAATATATGCCATTTCATGAGTGACATCTGACATGTACAGTCTATAACAGAAAGGTTTTGACATCTACCGTAAGGGCTGTATTAGAGGAAGTAGTTTCGATTGTAAAAAATAGTATAAAACTCGTTAACTAACGGATCGGTAGAAAGCTTTGACAAATGTTGATGAAATATAAACAATAGTATAAAACTCGTTAACTAACGGATCGGTAGAAAGCTTTGATAAATGTTGGTGAAATATAAATTTTTTAACAGCATGTTAATTCCTTAAATGGATGTTAGTTAGCAGAACATTAGGGTCTATTTTAACGAAGGTTGGTGAAACTGGCCATGGATTATATAAATTATAAAAGTGCTACTATGTTAATTCATTTTCATGGAAATCAAATATTAAAGGATAGCCTTTGACTCAGATGTAAATCTTAGTTGATAAGCTACATGAAAACAAGCATTTTTAAATATTTTAATAAAATTCATGTTCTTTATTAGATATTAGAGAATATGAAAAACAATAGCCATTGTTGCCAGTTCAAAACAACTTAATCCAATGCTAGATTGCATTTATGTTGAAATCTTTTAAAATTACTTTTGGAAAGATTTTTATTTATGATTTTTAAAATATTGTAAAAATACATATAATTGAAGTCCTGTGACCAAATGTCCAAAATATCTTTTTTTTTTTGTGAATTAGTTACCATTGCCAATACACTGCTAAATGATCAAAATTTTGTTATTAGTAGCGGAATTCTGCTGCTACTAGTAATATGGAACATACTATTATAAAAACACATGCACAGACTTATTTCAGAACGGTCTATAGTTATTTCAAAATGCTCAAACGTATCTTGGTTTTGGCAGAGTTGCCCACGAATCATTATAATTACCTCATGATGGCCACAAAGCAAAATAATATTGAGCATCAGGGTTTGGTCATTTGGAACTGGGCACAATGCATTATGGCTGTTTTTTTTGTGTAATATATATATATAGTGGTATTATTTATGAAGATGATCATAATAACAATGATTTGCATTATAGCCATAAAAGTTTTTTAGGAAAACAATCCAATGGATTAGTTTATTTCATATTGGATTATCCAAATGTTCATGCAGTTTTTAACATGTAAATAAAAAGCAATTTTTTTTATGGAAGGAAATGTCTTTATTTAGTAATGTATTGTCTGTTGGACTTATAACTTTTTCCATTTTTTGGACAACTTTATAATCCTATGTTCATAAAAATCCCTTTTTTCCTCTGCCATAAACTGATGAAAGTGCTGTTTAATGGCCTCATTGGAATCAAAGCTCTGTCCATTGAGGGAATTTTGTAAGGAGCAAAACATGGTAATCTGTGGGAGCAGATCCATTGAGTATAGAGGATGAGATAGAGCCACATCTAAAGAGGTGTTTTGTCTGGAATTATCATGGCAAAAGACCACCTTAGAATTCTAAGAATATATAGAGCATTAGAATTCTAAATAACTATCTTAGAATTCATCAATTCTGGATGTTTTTCTTGGATCAATCTGCATCATATCTAGCTGACTACAGTGTATATCCAAATTGATCATTCTGCTCCTTGGAAGCAGTTCATAGAACAACACACTCTTCCAATCCTGCCAAACTGAGAGCATGATCTTGCCTGGCTGAAATTTTGCTTTTGAAGTTGTTTTTGGTGATTTGTCGCAGTGCCCTGCAATCTTTTATAGATAACATGTTGTAGACCATTTTTCATTGCTCATCATCATCTGCTTCAGAAATGAATCTCTTTCCTCATATTTTCTAAATGAACAAGATAGAAAATCATTTGACAAGATTTGCTTCACTCAATTTGTGCAGAACCCAAACATCAAGCCAGCTGACATAGTCAAGTTGATGCAAACTGCTTTTTACACTTGATTTTGATACTTGGAGAATTTTTGCAATTTCCTATGTAAAGAGGATTATTGTTGATTAAATATTTCACTTAGTTCTCAATCTCCAATGGCTAGCCAGAAAATGGTATCTGGCTGGCTGCATGAATGTATGCCAGAAGTGGTGTCAAACCACTTCTGACACATGCATTTTTTAATGGCATTCTCCCTGTGAACCTTGCATAACTTTTTACAGATTTGTACTCTATTTTTGACTTTTTTAAAATAAAACAACATAATATGCTGAAAATTCTCTCTTGGAATTTCCATATTTAAAATTATGCTAAAATTATAAATCAAACCCAATCTTCAAATTTTTTCATTAAAATATTCATTTTAATGTTAGCTGTTAAATAACAGTTTTTCAAGGTTTGAATTAAAGTTAGTTGTGTTTCAAAATGGCTGAAAACAGCTATTGTCCAAAAACCACATGAACTTTTTGGCCAACCCAATAGTTATACAGTATTAGATTAAAAATTTTCTGAAAATATTCAATAGTTATTAATATAAATTAACAAGAATAACAAATTGGCCATTTCCGTAATTGTTAATTTTTTATTTTTTATCTAAAATGAAAAATAATTTATCCTCTGTTTTGTCTTCTATATTACTTCGAATTTAAGCTGCAGTAGGATTTTAAAGTTGGAAAACTGGAAAAAATAAAAATGATTTTATAATAGGTATTGAAAAATAAGAAACATTTTTATTTACTTAAATAGGTACTAATATACATAATAAGCTACCTAATTTATTGAGAAACTTCTTCAAATATACTATCACTTTCATTTTTTAAAAATAGCACCAGGTCTCTTCTCCCAAACATGTTCTAATCAATATTTCATCAATTCTGTTGTCATCCATGCATTTTTTAGTGCTCGAATTATAACACTTTTAGGAAAATTTTCCTTTGATACAGTTTTTTGTTCAAAATAATAAAAGATGGCAATTTGTTTCCATCAGCCGTTATAAACAGCATTACAGTAATTCGTAATTTTTCTTATTAGCCAGATACGACACAATTCTACATAGCTGTTATCAAACAGCAACTGGATTAAATCAGAAAAGGACGAATGGGGGACCACTGAATAAACTTATTAATGGTCATAATACTATGCGTATTGTAAAGCGTAAAACAAAAACTTGATCATTGGGGAGTAGGAAGATCGGGAGAAATAAGTTGTTAAAACATTCGCTTTGAATTTAAGCTGCACCAAAATTTTACGTCTTAAAAATTTGAATAAAAAGTGAGGCTTAAATTCAAAGTAATACGATAATATTTAACATAAAATATCAATCAGCTATAAACAGCCAGCCATTCAAGAATTATCATGCCTGTATATGTTTGCTTGTTCATGTTCATATTAGAAATAATTGAATGATAAGAACCTCCAATAAGAGCATAATGTTGTTTCCAATCTGTTAGGTCTGCTGCTTTTTTGATAGAATTTAGAAACTTTTCAGTAGAGTCCAAGGAATATTCAAGGAGAGATTGAGAGACACTTAAGAAATATTGAATGCATAAATTTAATTACAAGCTTAGCAAGAAAAGTATATAATAAAAAACATTGTAGTATTGGGAACAATACAGGGCAGGGATTATTGAGGAATTCAGTCAAATGTAGACAAAATGACAAAAACAGCACATTTATAGATGCTCTTATTATAATGAGAATCTAATCAATAAAAAGAAGTATAATAATCTTCCTAAGGGAAACATCTCTTTTCTCACTTTATCTCACTTTTCTTGAATACCTATTAGGAGAAAAGGCTTTGATAAAGTTAATAAAACATATAGCAATAAGTAATTTTGCTAGTGTTTTACAATTCAGTTTTGTAATTGTATTATGAAAGCAAATTTACTAATCTGTATAAATTTTAAATGCATGTTTTTGTTTCAGAAATCTTATTTTAAAAAGAAAGTTTCAATTTATTATAGAGATGGTTATTAAATTTCTTTAATATTTTATAAAAAATATATACAATAATTTTAAGACATTCTAATTTGGATGAAGTTTAAAATTCTGTAGAAATTTATCATTAGTTTTAATTCTTTATAAAGAATTTTAGAGAAAAATAGTTTGCTAAATAATCTTTAATTTAGGTTTGAGACGTGCAGAAGTAGATTTCAAACTAGGATTATTGATTTGAAAACATTTGAAGAATCACCAACTACAGCAAAATTATGACAAAGAAACAGGAATTTAGTTTAAAACTCTAGATATATTATCTAGATTAATTTTATGAACTTGCTTGTATGTTTTTTTCTTATTGATTAAGAATATTTTTTCAGTTTAATTTTATATTTTTTTTATGTATATTGTTTCATAACCTGTTTCATATAAACTGTGTTTCACATTGTGCACTGCATAGTGTTTTCCTAGAATATCATTCCAGTACAGATTGAAGGATGACTATATCTTGATTTATTAATGGATTTTTAAAATAAAATTTAGCAGGATAGTCAAGTCATTAGAGATGATCTGAATGACAGCACATTAGTTACTCCTGTAGATAATATTGAAATTAGTAAAATAAATTAAACAAATATAAAAGTAAAAAAGTTAAAAGAAAAAATGTAATAAAGCTAGAGGTGTTTTCTAATCCAATAAATAAAAATTTTAAAAGTTTATATAAAGTTAATAGAAGAATACAGAATAAGATTATTTTACAAGGCCAATCTTGTTGAAAATTAGCTATTTACAAATTCAGAATTATATCATATAAGAAACATACTAAAACTTTCAAGCAGATATTTTAATTTGCTACAGAAATATCAGACTTTTGAAATTACAAATTATATAATAAAGATATAAATTTTAATGTGAAATTTATGGAAATTTTCCAATATATTGCATAAGATTCTTGAATTTCTGTTGTTGGCCAGCAAAAAAACTACAAACCACTTTTTATTTGAGGAACCAAAATATTTTTTACATTTACCATTTTATTTACCAGTTACATTTTATTTTATTGTGCAGTATAACATAATATATATATATAATATGAACTAATATGTGTGTAGGTGTTGTATGTATGTATGTATGTATGTATATATATATATATATATATATATGGTTGGTTGCGTGCGCGGAGGAATCGCTTTCACTACCTTCGCTTCGTTCCATAGAATCTCAATGTCCTTGTCGTAGGCTTCCTGCACTAAGGAGGCGGACATTCTGGCCAATTAATAGAATTTTAAATATTGCCATAGCGACCGGCATTCTTTTTATTTGTTTTTTGTATCAGAACTCTGCCTGATGATGATTGTTAACCGAAAGTGCTAGCGGAACTTAGATTAATAAACCTTTATTCTACTGCAATTAGTGCTTTTTTTGTATTCTTTCATAAGTATATTGGTTAAGCAGTATTTTAGACTTTTTTAAAAAAGTTTTAATGAGTCAAGAAATAATTATTAATGTAAGAATTTACAATTTAAAAAATCACATGAGCAAATCGAAAATTTCATGGAACCAATTATCATTTTTCCCATAGGTTACGTACCTCGAAGAGTCCGGTTTCAATTAGTCCGGTAAGAGAGAGGAACCAATTAACCGGACTATGCGAGGTATTGCTGTATATTAGCTTGGTATCCATCCCATTTTATTTCCAATTCTGTTAGGTTCGCTCATTGTGCTAGTGCAATGGCGTTTAAACTGTTGTTTATGTCAAATTTGTGTTCTGGGATTCTTTGTGATTGATTTCGCCATATAACCTAAGTAAACATGGTCTGTGTCCACATCATGAAATGGATTTAGTAGACCCCTAGTAATTTGTCTCAATCTAGTTTATCCTTATCATTTCTGATTATATTAAAAAGGTTGTCCCTTCTATTAAATGTCAGTTTATAGCCTGTTTCCTGTTCCAGTTTTTTTCTTTACGTCATGGTGACAGGATTGATGTCCATACTTATTCCTGTTCTGTTTTCCTTTTCTTCCTATATTGTATTTCCTTCCATAGTTTCTTTATAACGCTTATTTGATAACTGTGTTTCTGTGCTTGTTCTGTGATCCAATCAAATTCTGCATTAACTGTCTCTTGTGTAGAGCAATATGTTAAAATTCTATTAAGAAGGGCTCTAAAGGCTGCAAGCTTGTATGACCAAGATTCGTTCAAATTTGCTTTGATAAAAATTGGTTGGTACATATTTTTTTCTAAAAACTGATAATTCGTATTCTGCATTTTTGATTTTAATTTTTAAATCTAGGTAGTTAATTTCTTCTTTACTACTATTATGTTTTTCAAGGTATAATCTGAGTGTTGGGTTGGTTAACAGGCTAGCTTTTCGGACTCGCATTTTTCTCTAACGATAAGGACATCATCTACATATCTTTATCATATTAAAAACCCAATATAATCTTAAACTCTGGTGTGCATGCACCAAAACGTTTGTTCTGTTTTTAAAGCGATTGTTCTTTAGAACAAAGATTAATGTTCTATATAAATGTTTGAATTTGTAACTGAAATGGGCTAATAAAGCTGAAAGCGCTTTTACAGTATTTTCAGTGTAATTTCATTCTTTTTTGAGAATTAACATTTCCTGCCGTTGAGCTGTGTTTTCCTCTTAGTCAATACATTTTGGCAGTAGTACTCTGAACTTTACAAATTCCTGCCGTTGAGCTGTGGCAGTAGTTTTGGCAGTAGTACTCTGAACTTTACAAAAAATCGAATTTGTGGTGACAAATAAATTTTCGCAAATAGTTGAATACGTGAATAGAAAATCCATGAATACCGAGAATCGACTGTATATTGTATCTGACAGTAACCACTTTTAGAGTCGATCACAAGCTGACCAACACCTATGCTTGGGTCAACCAGAAGATTGAAGGCTGAAGTTCAACAGGCAAACTTGGAATTGATTAGTATTTTATAAACTAGCACTAAATTGAGCAGTAATAATTTGTTTTTAATGAAAACAAACTATTGCTGTTCAATTTAGTGCTAGTTTATAAAACTATTAATCAGTAAAGATAAGAGCAGAAGGAAAGGTCTCAAAGTAGAAGCTTGGAATTTATTATACGAGCTTAAAATAAAGAAAGACAAAAAATCAAATAAAATGAAAACTTTATATAAAGTTTTCTGCATGGCAGTAAAATTTTGATGCATTGCCATTGATTTGTCATCATTGTTATAGGTCAGGGCTGCCCAACCTTTTTATGACTGTGAGATCCTTTTTTCACTGGAGCAATATAGCGATCCACTGATATCCAGGGAATAAAAGTATAAAAATAGCAATGTCATCTAAATAATTCAAAATTTATTAAGTAACATAAACAATTCTTCATAAGATGAAAATATGAAAGTAACTACAAATACATGGGTACATAAGCAAAAATTTTAATGCGATATTTGGCATTGTGTAGATTTTGCAATTGATTCAAAATAAAATGTGGATTATATGACGAAAGAGATAATCTTAAAATTTTTACCAACATGTTATGTTGTGAATGTAAATGTTTGATTTTAAATTATAATTTTTGCTCTGTGTAGTCTCTGGAGTCTTTCGGATATTAAATTTAATAATTGAAGAGCATTGTTCAAAAATATTTTTCGATATTTCTCTCTTATGGAATAGCAACAACTGAATTACATATTGAAAAGAGCATTTGCCATTATAACCATGGAAAAAAAAATTCATGTTTCCATTTATCATGGTAATGATAAGTTAGAATTTTCTTTTCTACACTCATAATTATGGTTAAAAAATCATCTAAAATGGGTACCTATAAACTTTTTCAATTTTTAAATTTAAATAATTGAAGAATATTTTTTAATAAATTTAATTAGCCCTTTTAATGCCGAGTAACAATTTATTAATTGTCCTGACTTGAGTAATATAATAAAGAAAGAAAAAACATTTGAATCTGTAAATGCATTTGTCCAATAAACTTTTGCTTACTCATTGAAATAATCTTCATTTATTATTTTTGATATATTATTATATTCTATCGATTGATCTGATCTGTTACTTAATAAATGATAAAAGATACAAAGAATGAAAACACTTACGGATAAACTCACTTTTCTTTGTTTCAACAAGAACACAGAGTACCATTATTAATGTATTGTAAAATGGAAGTTTAACAAGCAAGTTGATCAGAAGATGGTCGGTGGCTTGCAATTGACTAAAAAGCTTGTCAAGATCGACCGGTAGCTCGCAATCAACAGGTTGGGCAGGCCTATTATAGAGGGACTACTGAACTGATTTGCAAAAATCAGTGTAAGATGGTCGGTGGCTTGCAATTGACTAAAAAGCTTATCAAGATCGACTGGTAGCTCGCATTCAACAGGTTGGGCAGGCCTATTATAGAGGGACTACTGAACTGATTTGCAAAAATCAGTTCAGTAGTCCTTCTATAATTGCAAATTTCATCTTGAAGGATAGTGAAAGGGAACGATATATTTTCTATGTTTAGCTTATGGAATTTTTAAAATTATTTTTAATCATTTTAGTGTTTTGTGTAGAGGAAAATGATCCCTTCACATATCAGCTGAAAAAGCTATATTCAAAGGGATCAAAAAAAGTAACATCCCCAAATTTAATAATTCTTAATATTAGTTCTGTTTTGACTAAAGTTAATATCTGATGGGTTTTCAGGTAACAAATTTCAAATCTGATGAGTTTTTTTCAAATTCAAAATGGTGGCCCCATATTCAATGAATATTTTAATTTAGTCAAATTTTATTAATTAGCTGCATGGCATAGGATTGAATTTTTGAAAATTTATATAAAGAATCTGGAATAGTCATTTCAATCCTTGTGCTCAATATTCTGGCTGAACCTTCAATGGAGGAGGCAGTTTGTGGCAGGACTTGTTTGATCCCCTATGTAGTGACTATCATTGAATGAGGAGTGGCATTAAAAAATCAAATCTAATCCATTTAGATTTGATTTGATTTGTCACTTTGGTTATATTTCAATAAAAAGGACTGAAAGTATTAGAGGTGTTGTTTTAAAAACATCCCAAAATTATACAATATCATTGCTAAATCAGACTTGAAAGCTAATACCACCTAAAGTTCACTGTGTTAGAAGGATTATATAACTGGTTGATTTCTGATAGATGATAAGCAAAGAAGCCTACAGATATACTAATGCCATGTATTTAAATATAAGGATGTCACAGTTACAACTGTGTTTAGCAGCAATTAAGCAATCTGTTGAATTGAGCATATGGAAATGCTTTGGCTTTCTAGCCAGAGAATACAGTTTCAATTATTGATTCCATTCCTTGGAAAAGGAATGGAATCAATAATTTTTATTCAAAATTTTATCTAGAGGCTCTGAGCCCAGCCTATTGATCCCCATAACTTACAATCTGTCTAACTTCTTCACAGAGTGGGCAGTGGGCAGTCTGTATTCAGCTTTTACTTAATAATGAACAGATTGAGAAGAAATGTTGGCAAAAAGAAAATAATGCAAATACCAAGTTGTCATAAGTATTTAAGTCATTTGAAGAGAGATGAATCACCATTGCCTCTCATTGACAGGCTTGGCTTATTCACAATAGTGAAAAAATTTATGGCATCACTGTATAAGTTTATCAGAATTTAGAAATACATGTAAATTATTGCATCAGAATCATAGATAAATATTACATAAAAAATAAGTAATAAGTAAATACTAGAAATATATTTTTGTTTTTCTAAAAACAAAATCATCTAATTAGCTTATTTGAATCCACTTTTCAAATTGGTACAATATTATAGGAAAGGTTCTTTCTATAGGAAAGTTTTATAAGGTTCTTTTAAATATGGTGTATAGTTGAATGGTACTGAAGAGGGATCGTGAAAGGATCCAAAAACGTTATACCATAATAAATAACTTTATACTTGCTAATAGAGCTGTATGTCTTGTGTAATTAGTACAATATTGTTTAGAGCAGGGATGGGCAACCTTTTACTATGTAAGGGCCACATTTAAAACTTTGAAACTGATGTAAGCCGTATACAAGAGAAAAAACAAATGCAGATAAATCGCAATTATTTATTCATATATGATTATAAATTAACATAGATATAATTAATGTGACTTCTGGAACTGATGTGAACGTAATATATCAAAATATTTGGTGGAATATTAGTCATTGCTAGTTTTAAATTATTTTTGAGATGCCAGTCTGTTAGCTGATTTCTTTTTTACTTTTTGCTAAACTCATGGCAGAAAAAACTGTTCACACATATAAGTTGTAGAAAATAATAATAATAATTTTTGCTGCATACTTAAATTGGGAAATTGATTTTCTCTGATAAAAGTTTTATAAAAATATACCAAATTTTTTCTTCAAAGAAAAAACAAATGCAGATAAATTGCAATTATTTATTCATATATGATTATAAATTAACATAGATATAATTAATGTGACTTCTGGAACTGATGTGAACGTAATATATCAAAATATTTGGTGGAATATTAGTCATTGCTAGTTTTAAATTATTTTTGAGATGCCAGTCTGTTAGCTGATTTCTTTTTTACTTTTTGCTAAACTCATGGCAGAAAAAACTGTTCACACATATAAGTTGTAGAAAATAATAATAATAATTTTTGCTGCATACTTAAATTGGGAAATTGATTTTCTCTGATAAAAGTTTTATAAAAATATACCAAATTTTTTCTTCAAAAGTATCTTTCAAATCTAAATTAAGTCTATTACCTCCACCCGAAGTTCATTTGGGGCATTTTCTATATTTACTGAAAAAGTGCCATAAAAATCTGTTTTTCGTTTTCTCGTTTAAGGAATTTTTTATTTTATTTATTTTGTAATATTTTGAACGATGTGGCCTGCACAAAATATTAGGTTTGTTCAAATGAAAAGGTACAAAACGACACTGTGGGTATAAATGAAGACTTTATTTAAAGTATGCACCATAGGCCTGAGCACAACGATCCCATTGATGAACGAGCCGAAGGATTCCTTGTTCCCAGAATTCCTGTGGCCGTGATGAGACCCAGTCCTTCACAGCATCCTTGACTTCGTCGTCCGAGTTGAATTGCCTCCCTTTCAGATGTTTTTTCAGGGGACCAAACACATGGAAATCGCAGGGCGACATGTCCGGGCTGTAGGGCGGATGGTCAAGCCGCTCCCACCTGAACTTTGCCAGTTCCGCATGTGTGACCCTGGAGACGTGTGGACGCGTGTTATCATGGAGCAGAACCACACCCACCGTGAGCAACCCCAGTCTTTTGTTCTTGATAGACCTGCGTAGGCTTCGGAGTGTCTCACAGTACACATCGGAGTTAATGGTTCTTCTGTGCTCGAGGAATTCAACAAGTAGCGGACCTTGGACGTCAAAAAACACGGTGAGCAACACCTTGCCTGCTGACGCCATGCCTTTGAACTTTTGAGAGGGAGGTGACGACACATGCTTCCACTGCATGATGCAAATAATTGGAACTAAAGGGTTTTACATAAACCAAATATTTTTAAGTCAGGAAAAAAATTTTTTTTAACAAAAATCAAAAACTTTTCAGATGACATGACTATAGTGATTACATCTACACAACATTATAGTACCATATTGTTCCCTTTCCAAAAAAGTTACAATATCAGTAATACGATACTTAAGATCAATAAACAATATAAAACAAAATAGTTTACAAAAATAATAAACAAAAGATACAATATTAAATAGTAGTAGCGCTTACGATTTTTTTTTATTCAAAATCCTCATCAGCTACTTAAAGAAAAGAACACCAAAATATTTTGGTGTTCTTTTCTTTAAGTAGCTGATGAGGATTTTGAATAAAAAAAAATCGTAAGCGCTACTACTATTTAATATTGTATCTTTTGTTTATTATTTTTGTAAACTATTTTGTTTTATATTGTTTATTGATCTTAAGTATCGTATTACTGATATTGTAACTTTTTTGGAAAGGGAACAATATGGTACTATAATGTTGTGTAGATGTAATCACTATAGTCATGTCATCTGAAAAGTTTTTGATTTTTGTTAAAAAAAAATTTTTTCCTGACTTAAAAATATTTGGTTTATGTAAAACCCTTTAGTTCCAATTATTTGCATAAGTTGGAGAATATACACATATTACTTACTTTATAAAATTCTTATTAATTTATCAATTATATCAATAAGTTTTAAAATAAATTTTGTTTTAAAATATGACTAATTAGCCAATTAATTGGTAATTGACCAGTTAGTTGGCTAATTAGTTCCACCTTAATTATTTTGCTTATAAGTGCAACCTTTTGCTAGAAATAAGAATATTACAAATTAAAATTCTTTTTTGCTATTTATCTAATTTTTGATTTAATTTCATACAGGAAATCAATGCAATTATGTGATATGACAAGCAATAATGATGATGTAGTGTTTATCAAATATATTTTAATCAATTTTGCTAGAAATAAGAATATTACAAATTAAAATTCTTTTTCGCTATTTATCTAATTTTTGATTTAATTTCATACAGGAAAGCAATGAAATTATGTGATATGACAAGCAATAATGATGATGTAGTGTTTATCAAATATATTTTAATCTTCAACTTTATTGAAAAATAGTTGTCAAAATTCAAATTAAATAATGAAAAATTAATAAATTTGACTCAACATTTTTTTAAAATTCAATTATTTTTTTTGATAAATTTTAGAAAAAATTTATTATACAATAGACTCCTCCTTATTCTGCAGCTATGGAAGCAGATCTTAGACTGGATAAATGAATGGCTGGTTAATCTGCAAATATATGCATAATTCCATTTACTAGTTGTAAGTAAAATTAAAAAAAAAAATGTTATATATCTGTATGCCAGAGGTAAAGGGCACCATGTCACAAAAATGAAATTTTACAGGAGAGCAGTTTAAAGGTTTTTTTTTTTATTTCTTTATTTCCAGTTTGCTTGTTAATGAATATTTTTCAATAAACCCTTGTAAATTTGTTCTTTGGACTATTGACTTTTAAATTATAATACTATAGTTTTTAAGGTTTATTACTTTTTAAATTTAAAATATATTAAAATAAGTTTGTGGACCTAGTGCCGTTTACCTTTGAATATCTCTTACTTATTGAAATAGGATTTAATATCGTATACGTCTGTGTAGTGTAATGAAAGTTCGGTAAATCGTCGATTAACCGTCACTTATTCGAATGTAATTTTCAATTGTGATACGCAGCAGGTCTCTGCCAATATTCCCACCCTACAATGAGTAGGGTGGGAGAATCTAAGCTTCTGTTACGTACGTTGACTATATGCTGAAACAATCGACAATTAAACTGTGTGTGTGTGTGTGTGTGTGTAAGTATTTAATATAATAATAATGCAAATAATTAGAAAATAAATGAGGCAGAATAACTTATAACGTAAACAATAAAACATATGTATTTGAAATTTGTTTTGTATTTTTTACATTGTTTTTTTTTTCTTATTATACAATTAATATATTTAATATAATAATAATGCAAATAATTAGAAAATAAATGAGGCAGAATAACTTATAACGTAAACAAAACATATATATTTGAAGAAATTTGTTTTTTTTTTATTACATTTTTTTTTTTCTTATTTTTCTATCAGATTGATTATCTGAAAAAATTATTTATCCGAACTATCCTTGGTCCCAATTAATTCAGATAATCGACACTCTACTGTACATCAAACTAATAGCATTATTCCAATATTGAAAAAATGAACATAGTTCCCGTTACTCCAGCATACAGATATAAAGATTATTAAACCAAATTGGTAACTCTTATTTGTCTTTTTGATTTAAATTTGTTGTTTTAAGCAAATTTTATAATTTTTCATAAGAATTACATTGATGGGAGATTAATTATCTTTCTGTTCAATATATCTTAATTGCAGTTGCAAATTGCTTTTCACTTCCAAATGCATTATTCTTTTTATTAAGTTTTTTTTTCACTCAGCTGAACTGTGGTTGATTAAAGCGGAGGCTGGTTAAAATGAGACCAGATAAGAGGAAGTCTACTGTATATTAATTCTGTATTAGAAAAAGGAATCAGGTTAAGAATACATTAGGAATATTCTGCACAGAAAAGTAGAATGGAAAGCAAAAGCAAAAAATCTGTTTGATTTATAATATATTTAGAAAGAATGATAAGTTAGGTGTAATAATAAATTACCAGATAGGCTATTGTGGTTGCATTAATTTATAATGAATTCTAGTTAATTTTAACACATCTTTATAATCTTTACTGTCATAAAAATATATTTTGCATATGTATTTAAGATATTCTTTGTTGTTCATGCTGAATCAATTTTGCATACCATGCTTTTAAAAAATTTGACATTGATATGATTCTTCTATTATGTATTTTCTAACAGGCTTTTCAAGGCAGAATTTCTAAGCATAAAGGAAGAGTTGATCTCTGCCTGATTCAATTTTCTATTTTGATTAACAACAAAATTTTTCTGTGTAGAAATCTGATGTATTCTAATTTACCTAATAAATATCCATGCTGTTTTTTGAAGACATAAATCACTCCAAACATTAATTTGGAACTGAGATATAGAGAGAACCTGGAAGATTTCTTTCCTGTTGTAGCAGAAATGCGATGCAAGATGTGGTCTATGATATCGCAACTAGCAAAAATATTTTAGTATAGAAAGAAAATAGTTTAATAATAATTTAAAAACTATAAGAAATTACCATATTTTGTTGATGTTGACAGTAGCATAATCTCTCCTAGTTAATAACTTTGGATCAGTTGCAGCCAACCTGAATATTGTGTAAATGATGACTAATAATTTACAACAGTTTTATTTTTAATCTAATGTGTGTTATACAGTGGTGCCTCGCAATTCAACACTTGAGTTTTGCGGGTTGGCACATGCAAGTGCATGGAATTGTGTGATGTCATTTACTATTTGTCAGTTCTTTTTGAGCTACTTTGGTATTTGCCCATGTTGTTTGTGTTAATTTTCAATTCTAACGTTTTCAGAAAGTAAAAAATTTGTAATTATTATTATTTCTTTTTGAGTGAAATGTAAGGATGGGTTCAAAGAGAACTGATCAGAGGAATAATTCTGAAAAGAAGAACACTTGATTGAGTAGAGAGACGAAAAAAAAATTGTAGATAAAATGTAGAAAGGTAGAACAATTAAAATGTATCTCGAGTATGGTGTTCCTAGGACAACTGTGGCAATGTTTTGCCACAGCGAGAGAAGATATGGGTGCTAGGGTGTCTGCTGGAAGACTTCATTCCAACATCCAAGGGTTCTAGGGTGTCTGCTGGAAGACTTCATTCCAACATCCAAGGGCTAATAAAGTGTGTTGTGTATAAAATAGTTTATTTTGTAATTTAGTGTGTTATACAATGGTGTCTGCTGGAAGACTTCATTCCAACATTCAAGGGCTAATAAATTGTGTTGTGTATAAAATAGTGTTTTTTGTAATTTAGTGTGTTATACAATAATAAAACACATGTAATATTCTATATAAAATAGTGTATTTTGTAATTTAGTGTGTTATATAATAATAAAACACACATAATAATGTATTTTGCAGAAGATTATGGGTGCTAGCGTGTCTGCTGGAGTAACGTTTTGCAACACGGAAGATTATGGGTGCAAGCGTGTCTGCTGGAAGACTTCATTCCAACATTGGGCTAATAAATTGTGTGTTGTGTATAAAATAGTGTATTTTGTAATTTGGATTATGGGTGCTAGCATGTCTGCTGGAAGACTTCATTCCAACATCCAAGGGTTCTAGGGTGTCTGCTGGAAGACTTCATTCCAACATCCAAGGGCTAATAAAGTGTGTTGTGTATAAAATAGTTTATTTTGTAATTTAGTGTGTTATACAATGGTGTCTGCTGGAAGACTTCATTCCAACATTCAAGGGCTAATAAATTGTGTTGTGTATAAAATAGTGTTTTTTGTAATTTAGTGTGTTATACAATAATAAAACACATGTAATATTCTATATAAAATAGTGTATTTTGTAATTTAGTGTGTTATATAATAATAAAACACACATAATAGGTGTATTTTGTAATTTAGTGTGTTATACAATACACTATATTATTTACTTTATTATATCTCTCACCTCACTCCATAGGGGGAGTGGAATGGGGACTGATAACGAATTAATCTATTTTACATATCCTAACTTGGGAAATATTGTCCCACAATTCGGCAATTTCGGCGATGGATTAGTGTCGAATTGCAAGGCACCACTGTATTATTAATGATAATTTATAGCATTTCATTTATACACTGTGGCCAAAATAAAAGAGGCCCCGTGTCTTATTAACAACATACAGACAATTCACTCGTTTACGTATTGTTAATGATAATTTATAGCATTTCATTTATACACTGTGGCCAAAATAAGAGGCCCCGTGTCTTATTAACAACATACAGACAATTCACTCGTTTATTGTAAATACAGAATACAGAATAGTAAATTATTATTATGAAGAACAACGTACTGAACATTCAATAGGTCAACAGTTCACAGGAGGTGCTGAAACTGTTCACCATGAACTTCGATACACAACTCAGCATGTTTCTGAAACTTTTGCCAATTTATTTGGTGATATTTCCACAATCGCATTGCAAATGTTTGTTTTCAATTCTTCAATTGTATGCGGGTTGTAACTGTAGACCTTACCCTTTAAATTACCCCACAAATAAAAATCGCAGGTAGACAGATCAGGCGATCTGGGAGGCCTCTTTTATCTTGGCCACCCTGTATTAGAGAATATGATGAAAATTTTTTATTTTAAATAAATTAGAAAATTTAATAATTAACTTTGAATAATGTTAAACATCAAAATGGACATAGATAAATATAAAAATATGAATAATTTTTTCATTCATGATTTTATTTAAATTTTTTTAAGATAATTGCTTGACAATAGTTGTCTGATTAATTGGTTGGATTACTTTTAAAGATATAGTAGAATCTTGTTGATTTAAACTAATTATAAGAAAGTTCATTTAGGTTTGATGATAATTCAAACTAATAAGTGTCTCAATGACTTATACTAATGAGAATAATCACATCATATATAAAAATTTTACAAAATCCTGAATCTTCTATATTTTTAATTTGTTTATACAACTATATAAACTTTTATTAGATTTTAAAGTTAAAATATGTTATGTTATTTTTTAATAAAATATAATTTCCGAATCTCAAAATTTGATTTTTTTTTTGGCTGTTATAGCTCTCAGTAAGTGCTACAACAGTATTTCTTAATCATTGAAAGAAATGTGGATACAAATATTAATATAGTCACAATTATGACCACATACGTGTGAATAAAGGGAATTTATTATTGTAGACAAGAAAATTTATGTTCACAAACATATAGCTTTCAGATAAAGATTTTTATATCTGGAAACATTTTTGGTTGGAACTGACAAAAAGACACCAAAAGGTAAACAGTTCATTTATATATACAACAGAACAAAGCACTGATGATAACTAAAAAATATGTCAGAAACTGGAACAACTAAATTGAAATAGTGAAAGAAATACCAATAATGAGTAATTTTTAGCATGAATAGTTATAGCTGAAATTAAAATAAATTTGATATATATTTATAGTTTCGTTTAGCTATTAAGCTTTTACTTAGTGAAGACTAGTTTAGCTATTTTTGGTACCATTCCAATATGGATAGGAATTACCATTTAGCCATATTTAAGTTTAGATATAATTTCCATACACTCTGGGCATATAAGATCAGGATTACATCATAAAATATTTATTATGAACATCAATATTGTGCGCGTTCGTGTGTGGCTTCATGTATAATTTAAACATTAAATATTCCAGGAAATGTTAATTTAGATGCCGGCTTAGAAGATATCAAAATTGCTTTATTATTTCTCCTACGAATCTGGGATTAAATCAAACATATTTTTTACTTTTTAGAAGAATTGAAAGTAATCCATTTACTTCATCAATCTTGTCAACTGATCATATTACAGGATAGTCATAATTAGATATTCCATGGAAGATGGGTACGTATTATCGATGTGAAGATTGGTTATTTCAAATCTCCAAAAATATACGAATGGATAAAATATCTTATCAGTATGTTTGCTTCTTTTCTAAATCTTCTACATCAGTTTTGGACTTTTTAACTTAAGTATTTTCATATCTACCTCTAATAGCATATATTTGTATGTATCGATTGCATTTAGAAAACTGAACTGATACATTGACAGGGATACAGTAGCATATTTTATGAATATAATGAAATTCCTCACTGGGTATAAAATTTTATAAGCGAGACAAAATTGAAAAAAAATTTAGCCAAAGAATTAACTCGGACAACTAGGGACTGGCACAAATAATCTGGTTGGTAAGTTTACATGTCAAGCAAAATAAAAATTATAGAAACAAATAAGGATGATCCGTAATTGGCAGAGAATAAAATTTCGATTATATAGGGAAAACATTACTAGATAATTTTAAAACATTTTTTATGACAACTTTAAATATCAATCCTATTTTATATGCACATTATTAAAAACAAACTGTTGGCTAAATTTTAACTTGGGGAGGAAGAGAAAATTTATTGAACGGTAAAAATTCATGGAGTTGGATTATCCATCCAATCCTTATTTTTATCCAAAAATTCTCAGAATCGAAGATAATTCAAAGATTTCATAGAATCGATAATGAGCCAACAGTAATATAAACTTTTAATAGCCACCACCACGTAAAAATTTCTTCGGCCAATTATGGCTAGCTACGAGAGCAATTCTGTCAAGAAAATAAATGAATAATTCGATAAAAATAGATAAAATACCAAATGATTCCAAACTTTCCACTTCTCTTTTGGAGAATTTCCTGAGCATAAAACATTCTTAACGGTGTTTCGAAGTAAAAAGGATATAAAATATTTAACGAAAATCTTAAAAGACTCGATCTTCTAGTTTGGCGGGAAATAAAATTTTTAAATATTTCGAGTACGTTGCGTCCTCTAACTCTCATCAATTATAATTTTCGTAAATTAAGTTAATACAGGAAGAATTAAGGCGTGCATATGCGCACATACCTATCGACCGATTGCTTTGAAATATTTTCCTCATTTTAAAATGCGCAAATTTTTTTCAAAAGATGAAATGATTTTAATAGGAGAATGCAGTACGATACTCGCGAAATGAAACCGGTTTGTTCTTCAGACCTGACACTAGAGATTTCCAGCAATCCGGCTAATTGAACTAGCTACTGGTATGTCCGATACAGAAAGCTTGGAGATGACCAAGTGTCTGTGCCCTGTCACAATCGGCCGGATTGGCCTCAGAAACGCTTCGGCTTTCCACTCTGAAGGACCCGGGTTCGAATCTCTGGTCACACTTTGAAAATGTTTATCACGGGGTTCGTCCGCCTATTATGGGCCTCTATTATCCGACTGATCTCTCCGCAGGGGGTGGGCAGCCTGAGGAAGGGCTTATTTCGCCCAAGGAACTTGAATATAGACTGGGAGGAGCGCTGCAATAAGCTGTCAGCAGTGTCGGACGGATTTTTTTTTGCATATTTTACGCCTTCTTTCCAATCAATGAGATTACTAAGGGGGCGGGGCTCATGTCATATTCTGAGACTAGCCAAAGCTTTTCCCCTGCTCCACCTATTGGGGTACTACAGGGTACTTATGTCTGCGAGAATAATCTCGGCTTAATCATAGCCTACAACTAGGGGTGCGGACTCGCCTGACCACCTCTCTGATCCACAAGCGAACGAAATACGAATACGGCGGACTCGCTCAGGTTTGCCAGGCCTAGGGGAATGAAGGCCGCATTCGCATCTCGTGCACTGTGTCGCCGAAGCGACCTTTAAAGGGCCGAGAATTGCCTCCGTCCACAAGGGAGCGGAGACACAAGAGGCGTGTATTCGCTACAAGACTGGTGCTCATTACTGAGCGACCGGACAGTCCCCGAAGGGATCGAAATCTCGAACGGATTTCACAACAAGTTCTCCCACGAATGGGAAATCCTTAGGACACCAAAGCTCGGGCACAACCCCCGCGAAAATCGCAACAGCCCGCCGGAGGGACGGAGAGTATAGTAATCCCGAACCCTCCACAAGAGCAGAACCCCGTAGGAAGCGAGCTTCCCCCGCCTCTGGTAGAACCCAATCAGCCCGAGCAAGGCCAACCCTCGGGTAGAAAATAAATAATTTTAATAAAATTATAATGGCAATAAGTCCATTCGGACCTATTTTAGGGCTGGTACAGGGATCGGATACTCACAGTAAACTTAATAATTAAGTTTACTTAATATCTAAAATTTAAAGAATTGTATTCAACACCTGTACAATGAAAGTACAGGTACAAAAGATTTCGGAATATAATATGATACAAAACTTGTGTGCTGCAATGAAAGAAATAATATTTGTATTACATATTTAATCTAGATACTTAAAGTTTAGAAATGAAAAGTCGGTTATAGAATAAAGTAATCAATGTTAACACAGAGATTTCATTCAGATAGCGAAATGCATTTCCTATTAAATCTTTCATTTCTAATTGTTTACGTAGATATTCAGAAATGTAGGATATTGTTCATTCAACTTGAAAGAATTTACTAATTATTTTATTTTTAGTTTTACATTACAAGACAAAATGGGAAGGAGTACGATAGCTCTGTGTCTGGTAGTGATAAAATTATCATTGTTTCTCTACGATTTGGTAACTTTTCCCTTTTTTTTCTTCTTCTATAAACCATGGAAGAAATGGAACAGACAAAATCAGCAGTGGGTGAGTAAAGATTTGTGTTGAAATTATTTTTTTCAGATTGTCATAGATATTTGCTCCGATGCCCTGTCTAATATGATAATCATTTCAGGGATATCTTACGAACCCGAATGATCCTCGGAGTTCTTACAAGAGTATGGATAAAGAAACCAGAGAGTTCGTCGACTTAAAAACCTTGGACGGATTATTTAGAAAATCTGTAGAAAGTCATGGAAACAGAAAGATGTTCGGAACTAGAGAAGTATTGAAGGTAGAAAAAATCCAAGGAAGCGATGAGAAGATCCATAAAAAGGTGGTAATAAAAAACTGTGACGATATTAATGGTTTAAAATTATCATTGAAGATGTATAGCATGATATAAAGTTTTAATTATTAGCATATAGTCATAGGTAATCCGGATTAATGCATATATCTGGCCTATTTTTGTAATTAGTGAGAGAAATTCATTTGAGCATGTAGCTCATTCGCGAATCCATCATTAGGACAAAATTAATCACTCTAATGATTAATTTTGTCCTAATGATTCGGATCACTCTAATGCATAAATTTGCATATGCATTAGAGTGATTAATTTTTTTAATCTATGATTAGATTAAAAATTCTAATGATTAGAATTTTTAATCTAATCATAGATTAAAAAAATTAATCACTCTAATGCATATGCAAATTTATATATCACAAATCATGAAGTAAGATTGTTTAATTTCTTTGAAAAAACGTAATTCACGGATTTTTATCCATTTCAATGCGGTCGGATGGTTGTAGTAGAAGCAGACTGTGCTTCCTTCCTAGAAAAACCGGATTCAATTTTCTGGTTCATAAATTCCGGGTCCCATCATACCCTTCCAAATATTTTCGGGCTGGATCCGGTCTGATCTGTTGAACCCTATTCTCCATCTGAAGATAATTTTACCGGGAGTGTGAGCGGCCCGTGGTGGGAACTGAAACCAGTTTCCATCGATTAGGTACTAAAGAGGCGAACACTTTGTAAATTCGATGGAATGCGGCGCAAGACTTTTTTGCATTTTTACGCCCCTTTCCAATCAATGACATTACTAAGGGGCGGAGCCAGTTCCAATCACGGGCTGCATCCAAACCCGTGGAGGGGGACCGGATGGTGAAGGACGGGGATCACCGGGCCGGGATCTCCTGTGTGGCACGCCGACAGCGTTATCACTCGGCTATCCAGCCGCCACTCCGATTTATAATTGTTTCGTTTTTGCTTCCGGTCAGCGACTTTGTTCTGGCCATGGTCTATAAATATATATGGTCATCACGCTTCGACGCGATTGCTGTAAGATTTTGAAATCCCATCACTAGAGTGCGCTGCGTATCACGTAGGGCTAAAGCTCTGGATATACAGAGCTTTACGTAGTGCTGAATTCGTACTATTAACCTGACCTATTGTTGTTAGGGAAGTAATTTTATTTATTTTTTGACGAAAAATGCCAATATGTTGTTCTGTGCATGGCTGCAATTCAGGATATAGATCCTGTAAGGAAAAACACCATATGTTCAAGGTAAAACAAGGAAACTGAGCAGCTCAATATCTGCTATGATAAATGTTTATTAACCAATGTATTACTCCTGGCAGCAGATGTGATATCTCATATTTGGAATTTTATTTTCGGTATGAGATCTATAAAAAATTTCAAATTCTTCTAACTAATATATGTTATTGGCCCCTTTGTTAACATATCTGCTACCATTTTTCCAATTACTCTTTCTACAATCAATTTTTATTAAATTTTTATAAATAAAGCTAATTTACATTTAATAAATAAAATTATATAAATCTCATCACAGAAAAATGATAGAAATGTGCTTGTTTCATAAATAATGAGAATATTCACTATTATATATAAACAAGTTTCACATTTTTATTTATTTTATTTGTATTTATATTTAAAATACTCTACTCTTGGACATTATATATATCAATTTTTTTTTTAATTTAGGGATAAAAAAACATCAGCTAGAGGGCCAAATCTAAAATAATTCTGTTGTTATGGTGTATACTTTTCAAATTTTTTTTAATTTAGGGATAAAAAAAACATCAGCTAGAGGGCCAAATCTAAAATAATTCTGTTGTTATGGTGTATACTTTTCTCTATTGAAAATAAATCTATTATAGAAATCCCATTTCCTATTTTTCTATAACAGTATTTTCCATTGAAAATGTTAAATGCAACTGTAAAAATTCAAACATCTCTAAATTTATTTGTGCTGAACTACTAATACCTATAAGAATGAGCTTTTAAAGTAAGATGATTTATATAATTACAGTATATAATCTTTCAAAACAGGAGAAAGATGAATAAGAACAGTAAATCTCATAGCTATCAAAATTAATCACTAAAAATTTTCAGTTCCCAGATAGCTTTATTCCAATCAAAAAAGTTCTAATACAATACTAGATATGAAATGATAAATAAATTATTTTAAATAATGAAATATTTTCCTCTTTCAAAACTATTATACTGTACATACCATTTCTATCAGATACAAAAATAAATTTCAGAAAATTATTTTCACTAAAGGAGATATGTATCATAGAAAAGTTTGAACTAAATTATAAATTATTTTATGAATGGAATTGAAATTGATACACTTGAAAATTTATTTACCAATATATCAACAAATAATAGTGTTTTAAATAATCATGTGAAAAGTAATTATAATGTTGCTATTATCGAGGAATTATGCCTTATTTACCAACTTACATTAAAATGCAACAAAGTTTTACTTCAAATGCCCATAGTATGTCTGTTCTGATCCAGAAATTTTAATAAAGTTTTTTCAGCATTTGTATGATCTTTGTGCTCAGATACAATAATTAACCCATCAAATAATTTATTATTATTTATTTTTTCAAACGGAATTATTATACTGAGCATTACACTGAAATACATTTTCAATTTTTATTTAAAATTTTTTTAATCCATTTTCTGTAGAATTAATAATTACAAAATCTTATCGTTAGTAATTTCGGAGCAATTAGAATTGTATTAATTGGCATTATTTCAAACACATTTGAAGAATCAAAGAAAAAACAGGTCACAACTGCAAAATTGTTGACTTAAAAATGATAGTTGTGAACTAACGTTAAAAATTTTGAAATATTATTTTTTACCATTTAAGTTTAAGTCCATAAAACGTTAAGGATAACTCTAAGGCGTTTTCATTCTAATTTATCAAAATATAGCGAAATTCCTGCTAAAAACATTTTGAAATATTATATTTGAGCTACAAGTTTCTATAAGTAATTATATACAGATTCGTCTGCTATGACCATAGGTGCGACAACGCCGCCGCCCTGGTGATTAAAATCTAGATCTTAACAGTTTTTCCTTTGTTATCGGTAGGAGTGTGATGACCATATATATTTATAGACCATGGTTCTGGCTGATAACTTGACTACTAGCGCAGTCTATCCAGTAGTAATATATAGATATTTAGGCTAAACTTATAATAAAAACATTAAAAATTAAATAAATAAAAACATAAATTTTTAAAATAAAATTTCAAATTTCTTTATAAATGCTAAAATTAATTATAAAGATTGAAGTATTTTAATCTGATTACTATGATCTAAATCAAATCGAAAATGGTAATAAATTCTCTATTGCTATTCGTTTTGCTTTTACATCCTATTCCCTATAGCATGGTCTATAAATATATATAGTTAATCGCAACTGAAAAGACTCTTAGATCATCGAATTTGGCCTTGAAAGTTTTTTTTAGCTGAAAGCTCTAATTAATACGAGAATTTCGTAGTTGTTATAATATAAATACGAGAATTAACTGCTGGTAACAGGAGATATATTTTACATATATATAAATTAGCGGATTCATTATAAAATTAAAACTTTTATAAAAGCTTTAAAATATTTTAAATGTTTTATTTGCTATTATTATTATTATATGTAAATATTAAAATGATGCGTGCTTCTTAATATTGGAATAAATTTCTTATTTCAAAATCTTTAACGCTTCTTTAAAAGTAATGTTCGGCCCTTTTTAATATTTTGATATCGAAATACCTTTCTCATTGGCTTCTGTTTTTAAATGTTTGAGTAACACTAAATCGTATTTTATGTTAATGTAGTCATTTATTTTACTATAGTCTGTTTCAAGATAACTTGACAGCCGAACCACCAAAGGTAACACTGTATTCATACGCGATTTGTAAATAACAACATTGTCTATTGGTCTATAATGATAACAACAATGGGCGCTTCCAGTTGGCAAGCAGCTTACTAATCGCTTCTCAGCAAATCGTCTTGTTGGAATGAGCTGTCTAACTGGATTGTTTGCTTACTTTGAATGACGTCATCAATCGCTAAGTTCGCTGCTAAGCGAAGTCAGCGATCCATTGGGTCGCGGACTTTGCTTAGCAGCGAACTGAAAACTAAAGAAGTTAAAAACTAGAAAAAAATTGATGTAATACACATTTCTAGAATAATTAAAGCTAAATTTAAGAATTTAGTTTTAATTTTATAGTTTTTTTAAAATAATCTATGAAAAGTGTATGTATATATTTGATAAAGAAGTATTAAATTCTACTGTTCTTTGTACAACATTTGTTAGTGATATTTCAACATAATCATCCATAATTTCAACTCGTAATAAAGATGATAAGATTTTTTGTTTCTGGTCTGCCATTTTTATGCTTACAAGACATTCAGTTAGACAGCGTGAGCTGTTTAAGCGACGACGTTTGCTAGGTAAGCGCCCAATATTTCGTTAAATTTTTGATCACGTGATTATAAAATATATATTTTTAGATCATCTCAATAATTTAATATTTCGATATTTTATTTACCAAAACAACAAATTATGATAGTATATATCACTTTTTATATCTTAAAACTTTAATATTAAATTTAACTAATAGGGACTAGTTTCCTTTGTGTAGAAATACTCACAACAATGGTAGTGATATACTGTCAAGTAATCTTGAAATAGACTATAGTATATAACGGGTAAAAATTTAAATTCACCATATTTACAGATTGTATTTACATCTTACATCTAATCTGTAATCATTAATTTTAAAATCAATGTACAGTATGTAGTATATTGAACTTATTTTACTGTTGTCGAATTGAGAGGGAGGAGGAAAGCGGCCTAGTTTCTTAATCTGTAAGATGATACTATTGGGATATTGAATATTCTGTTCTCTTATTAATAATTGAAAATACGGAACGAAATATTTTGGAGCTTGACTGGTTACTCTAAAACAGTGTTTCCCAAAGTGGTCTATATCGACCCCCAGGGGTCGACGATGACCGGCAAGGGGTCCATGCCAACGAAAAAAAAACATTTGAAGTTGATGAATTTGCAAAAATTCAATATTAGCTAAGCAGGAGGTCTATCCAAATCCGATAAACATGGCAAGTGGTCTACGAGACAAAAATGTTTGAGAACCACTGCTCTAAAATAAAATTTATTTTTGCCATATTTTAAATATGTTATCTAAATTTAGTATATAACACGATAAAAAAAGATTGTCTAATTCGGTAATAGTTTGACAAAAGTCATCGAAAATGTAAAATAATTATAAGATGCGCCACCCATGATATGCAAATTATGGCCACCACGTTTCCGTATCTTTCACCCAAGAAAATGTTTCTTATTAGGATCAGATTTCCTATTTCTGACGTATTATTTGCCTATTGTAATAATTGTATATTAATATACCAAATAGCTTTAATTTATTCTGTTCGTTTTGTTTTAATTTCGATTAAGTTAGTCAGGCTAGAAAATGTCGTCACAGTTCATCACTCATGACGTCACCACTAAACCGATCGGTCTGAGGGTGGCGATTTTCACTTTCTTGCGCAACTGTACCATCAGAGTAGTCTATCCAGTTTCAATACACATCGATTTCCGCCGCACAATGAACCTTCCGCCACATCTTGTAAATAAAATGTATTTTATATTTTAACATTTGTTATTTATTTCATCATTATATACAGGGTGGCCATAATTAAAGAGAAGGAGTTTAGAGCCCGATAGTCAAGAATCTGTTGGAATAAACTCAGCCAAATTTGGTGTGCATACTTTCCAGACTATGGGAATTCGATTTCAATAAAGAAGAAAATTCTGACATGGGCCACCAGAGGGAAAATGCCCTTGTATGCGGAATTACTAAGGCGTAAGTAATAAAAAAAACAAAAAGACATAGTTGACAATAGTTTTTATTTTGACTCAATTTAAATACAGTTAAATATGTTGCCCTTGCACAATTTCCAAAAACTGCATTCTATGAACCGCATTTTTCACTGCGCAACAAATCTCCACAGATTTATCTCACATGAAGCGTTATTCCATCCTTCAAAGTTGCTATATTATCCACGTGCCCTTGGTAAATCAAGTTTTTTAAATATCCCATAATTTTTTTTAAATATCCCCAAAAGTCAAATGGTGTGAGATCAGACGAACGTGCTGATCTCACTTCAGTGACTTTCGTAGGAAAAGTCGACTAATTATTCGGTATCCCATGAAATGCTGTCGTAGAACTTGCTGCACTGTCAATCCTACGTGAGGGGTCTTCATCTTCCATAAACACTGTCATGTCGAAACATCCACGCTGTTGGAATTGTGAATAACGAAATTGAGCAGTATTTGTCGATATCTCCCTACAGTGACAGACCGAGTTACTGATCCTGTTTGTTTGATTCTTCGAAAAAGTTCGGACCATAAATGAATGAGGCAATAGAGCCACATCACACTGATTTTCAGTGGATGCGAAGGAATCTGCTTTTAAACGCTTGAGGATTCTCAGTAGCCCAAATCCGACAATTGTGTGTATTGACAGATCTATTAAGATAAAAATGGGCCTCATCGCTCCATAGAATATTCCAAGGCCCACTGTCGACCGGATGGCTGCCAGGTAAAGATGTGGCTTACCACCCTGGAGGATCCGGGTCTCACACCTCCAGTTTTTCAGGAGGAGTCCGGCCCGGCTCGTTGAGCCCCATCCTTCAACCGTCGGGTTGACCCCATCATGAGGGTTCGCCACCGTGATGGGCTCTATAAGTGGTCGCCGCCAGATACAATATATCTCTCGTATGATATAGAAAGTTAATTTTGTTCTTTTTTTTGTCAACAGATGACGCCACTTTCCACTCAGTAAGAGTACTAAGTGGCGGGGCGAAACAAGCCCTTCCACAGGCTGCCCACCCCTGCGGAGGGGTCAGCCGGATTGTGGAGGACGGGGATCGACGGGCCGGGCCCGGACCCCATGATAAATATTTTCAAGGGGTGGGACCCGAGACTCGAACCCGGGTCCTCCAGAGTGGAAAGCCGAAGCGTTTCCACGCGGCCAATCCGGCTGACTCTCGTATGATATAGCGGCTTAACCTCTCTAATCTAACCTAACTGAATAAAACTGTAGACATATATTTATGTCTACAATTTTATTCGGAAAATTCATTAATTGTGTCTATGTGTTTAGTGAAGATGTTGGGTCTTTTCGATAGTTAAAAGAGAAAGGAAATTTAATTTTTCACCAGTAGACATTGGTATTAAATAGTTTTTTTTTTATCGTCGGCCGAATTGGCCGCGTGGAAACGCTTCGGCTTTTCGTCCTGGAGCACCCGAGAATCCCAAAATTTTCATCATGGGATCTGGACCCAGTGCGTCGATCTCCGTTCACCACAATCCGCCTGGCACTTCCGCAGGTTGGATTATCGGTAGAACAGCTTATTTCGTCTTATCACTTAGTATTCTTAACCCGAGAATCCCAAAATTTTCATCATGAGATCTGGACCCAGTGCGTCGATCTCCGTTCTCCACAATCCGCCTGGCCCTTCCGCAGGTTGGATTATCGGTAGAACAGCTTATTTCGTCTTATCACTTAGTATTCTTACGGCTTAACCTCTCTAATCTAACCTAACCGAATAAAACTGTAGACATATATTTATGTCTACAATTTTATTCGGAAAATTCATTAATTGTGTCTATGTGTTTAGTGAAGATGTTGGGTCTTTTCGATAGTTAAAAGAGAAAGGAAATTTAATTTTTCACCAGTAGACATTGGTATTAAATAGTTTTTTTTTTTTATCGTCGGCCGAATTGGCCGCGTGGAAACGCTTCGGCTTTTCGTCCTGGAGGACCCGAGAATCCCAAAATTTTCATCATGAGATCTGGACCCAGTGCGTCGATCTCCGTTCTCCACAATCCGCCTGGCCCTTCCGCAGGTTGGATTATCGGTAGAACAGCTTATTTCGTCTTATCACTTAGTATTCTTACAGAATAAAAAATGGCTTCATCTGTTGACCAAAAAGAAAATAATTTTTTACACATTTCAATGCCGAAAATGTCCGTTTGGTTGAACAATTTATAGCAAATATGCAAACGAACATTTATGGAACACAGAGGTTTTACCATCTCTAATGATAGAAAAGCACGTTTCTGATATTTATTTTTAACATTAAAGTTAAAAATAATTAACATTTGATTATATTGGTGGAACAGAAAACAGTAGTTTTTCACATTCTAGTTCGGATCTGCATAGGAGGTGTTTGCTTTCCCCATTATCTATACAAGCTCGAAGAAACAAAATACAATAGGCCTACTTTAATCTCGCATCGTTTGAATTTCTGACAAAAATGGTCATTATTATAGGCCTACTTTACAATAGGCCTACTTTAATCTCGCATCGTTTGAATTTCTGACAAAAATGGTCATTATTATCCGAGCCTAGGTGAGAATAGAATATATAGTCAGTTGCCTAATCTAGAATTACTCCTGTTGAAGTTTACGTAACTTTCCATCCTATTGGATATTAACCATTGAAGCATTATAACACTCACCAAGAATTCCATTTTCGTGCCCGATCTTAATACCGATTATATAAGGTGTTTTTTTTTTGTTAACAGATGTCGTCACTTTCCAATTAGGTAGAGTACTAAGTAGTAGAGAAACAAGCCTTTTTCACAGGCTTTCCATCTCTACGGAGGGGTCAGCGGATGATGGAGGACGGGGATTGACGCCCCAGGCCCAGACTCCATGATAAATATTTTCAAGGGATAAGATTCGAGACTCGATCCCGAGTCCTCCTTCATCCAGAGTGGAAAGCCGAAGATTTCCGTGCGGCCAATCCGGCTGACCGGTTAGGTAAAGTATAGTATATTTGACATATCGTACAAGACGTACATGAATATATCTTGCAGCGGCCACTTTTAGAACTTACCTCAGATTGATCATAACCCATGATGGAACGTTGTCCGGATTGGCCGCGAGGAAATGCTGCAGCTTTCCATGCTGAAGGATCCGGAATCGGATCTTAGGTCTTATCCCTAGGAAAAATTTACCATGGGATCTGGGTCTGGCCCGTAGATCCCCATTGTCCACAATCCGGCTGACCGTTCCGCAGGATAAGCAGTCTATGGAAGTGTTTAGCGCTGAAGGATCCGGAATCGGATCTTAGGTCTTACCCCTAGGAAAAATTTACCATGGGATCTGGGTCTGGCCCCCATTGTCCACAATCCGGCTGACCGTTCCGCAGGATAAGCAGTCTATGGAAGTGTTTATTTCGCCCCATCATTTGTACTCATTCTGAGTAAATAGCAGAATCATCTGTTGACAAAAAATCTATGGTGGAATCAACCGGAAAGTTGAATTATGGATACCCAGAAACAGACTGGGCCAGATTTTCCAAAAAACCGGAATCCTTCATCCTTTCGGTTGACCTACCATAGGTGCTGGCCAGCCTGTGGTGAAATCTAAAAATCATATCCTATGAGTGATATGGAGGCTTAACCTTAATCTAAAAAACTGGAGGGGTGGGATCCAGAGTAGTAAGCGAATATTTTAGCTGATAATTATTGGTATTGAAAGTCGGTCGGATTTCTTAGTACTGGTAAAAGTAGTAATGATTGGAAAATGGCGAACAAAAACAATTGATTTACTCTAACCATTTACCATTTCAAAATATTCTATTCTCAATATTTTTTATGGTAGTTAAAATATTTGAAATGACTGTATCAATTAAATTACATAAATTAAATGAATTAAACATGAAACGATTCAATGATGCAACATTCCATAGAGGGAGCGTCGTTAGAACATGTGCTTTGCCTAATAGAAAATGGTGGATAAGTTTAAGGATTTTGCGGGTAAATTTTCAAAGGGACCGGGTGGTTTTTCCACTGGTTTAAAGTTGTTAGTTGCTGCCGGTGGTCTGGCTTATGGAGTTACACAATCTGTATATACAGGTAATATAAATTTTAATTTTATAGAATCTGATTGAAATCCTTGCAACACTTTGTAACTATACTTATTATACTGTACGGCTCTTAGTTTTTGTTTGATAAAAGCATACAATTTCAATGGAATTATGCATTTATAATTATCTATCAAAAATTAATAATATCTCTTAAATAATGAAAATGTCTTAAAAATATATATCTGGGTAAAAGATTGGAATGGCGAAGATGATGACTGCTTTTCACCAAATCCGAGTTTTTGCATATTTTTAGTCACGTCACCAATAGTAAATTTCTATATAAATAAATGGTAAAAGTGGAACCAATATGTAACTTTATTGAATAATACTTATTGCAGTATAGTTGATAACCGGTGTGTTTCGCCATCTTGAAACCGGTTTAGGAAAAAACTATACATTAGAGAATTAGATTCGCCCCCTCACCAACTGATGATTGAAACACGATTCGATAATTCCGTTGTGTTCAAGATTCATTCCACAAACTACTATATTTCGGATTTCAAAATGGCGGTACGCACCGATTTAGATACTTGTATGGAGAAATCATAGATGGGAGAAATACAATAATTTCGTCATCCATTTTCTCTATGCCTGCATTAGATAGAAGTTTTCTCTACACGTCATCTTTCGATCGATACTATTTTCGTTCATATGGCGCTAATGTAAAATTGTATTCGAAGCTTTAATTCTCTAATATATACTTTTTTCCTCAAAAATTAAAAGTATTAAAATTGAATATTTGCCTTATCACCAACTAATGATTATTTAAAAAAAGTGCGAATCGGCAATTCTGTTGTATTAAAAATTAATTCCAGAAAATTATAAATTAGAGAATTAAACATTTGTCTCCATCGACTGATAATTAAAATACCAATCGTATTTTAATCATTAGTTTGTTCAAATTCTGATGTGTTTAAGATTCAGTAGCGTAACAAGGACCGTGAGCGCCCGTTTTATATGTTGGCGTCCCAAAAATAAATTATGTAATTATTAAAAGTTTCTAAAAAATATTGAAATTATCATTCTTCATTTTAATATTTATTATTACAATAAATAATGATTATAAAAATAATACAAATTGTTTTTCGACTTAACCTATTTTTTCTCAAATAAATTAACACCAAAATAACTTTTGATTCTTATAATTGTAATTTTGTATTAGCATTTAATTATTATTTTTTATTTAGTTTTATTCTTGTTGTTATCCCAGCAAAAATGCTTATAATATGAGATATACTTACAGTGACCATATGTCCTTTATTTAAGAGAACAGTCCTTTATTTCACTTCTCTGTCCTTTTGATTTATTTATTTTTTCTAAAATGGCCATTTTTTCTTCTATTTTCTGAATTAAAATAATAAATTGAATAACGATGCGCAACAGACAGTACCCAGAAACATTACACTGTCATTTTCTGTAATAGTGTCATATTTTTGTGTTGTCACCTGTGAAAACATTGAAGAATGACAATAAAATGACAAATCCTGCCAACATAGATGGGCTAGAATTTTTAATGTTTCACAGACAAATACATATCGTTTAAATACATTTTAAAAATTGTTGAATTTTGCCTAAATCAAATGCCCCCACTGAACGAGTATTTCCATTAGTGAATAATATGTGGACCACTGAGAAAACTTAATTAAAAGTTGATGCATTGGAAACATGTATTTATTCCAAATGCAACTTCAACATGATGTGTAGAATACAATATTTTTACAGCTCTATAAGCAGGAGTATTAATATACCTTTATAAATTACACTCAAATTTTATATTACACCTTTTTTATTTGTTTAATTCAAAGTGCTTTTGGCATATTCATAACCCTCTTCAGCGGTACAAACTTTAACTAGTTATAGAACATCGAATGTAGAATATAAGAATTAATTTAAATTAAGAAATTTTCATTGCAGATATTTCAGGAAACATTCTCGAATTAAAACAAAAACATCTAACTGGAAAAGCATTAATTCTTTGAGATCTATTGACATGTAGACACATCATGGAAATGGAACAAAAAAATGTTAAAAAAGAATTCAATCCAGATTTACTCATTTCAGCTATTGTGGATCAGTTTTTTTGCATTTATTGGTTGAAAATATGTGCTTTTGGTGATGGCTTCCAAATTGTTTGCCAAAATTTTTTTTCTAATTACATTTTTAAGATAGAAAATTTGAATGGATTGTATTAGTAGAATTTGGATTATATTTTGTAGAATCTTAACAATTCTGTTTTCTATTCTATTATATTTTATTAAACTTATTTTGATTTTAGCATGAGAATTTTATTTTTGAAATTTTGTATGATGAGCTCTAAAATTTGTAAAACTGAAAAAAATTGTCAGTAATACAAAAATATTGGTTAATTTATTAAAATAAACAATATTATTGCTTATTTGTTATTTACTACTATATTTTTACCAATAACTAAGTAAAATTTGAGAAAATTATTCGTTTAAAATTTACTGTGAAAAAAAAATTGATAATTTTTTAATGGCAATTAATGTTACGGTTAGATTAACGATTACATTTGTTTGTGATTGTTCACATCCTTGGAAATTCTTTAAACTTTCTTACTGCTCTTAAAGTTAGGTTAGGTAAGTGGTTAGGTTAATCCACTTACACTTACCTAACCTAACTTTAAGAGCAGTAAGAGAGTAGAGTATAAAATCAGCACTTTTGAGCAGACCAAAAAATAAACTTCTTAAGATAACAAGAAATATCTTTATTGAGAAACGGTTTCGGCGTAACATGCCCTCTTCAGCTCATTCATTTGTAACAGTTTTATAATTCTAGAACTCAGAAACATATATCTTAAGAAGTTTATTTTTTGGTATGCTCAAAAGTGCTGATTTTATAGTAAGTGAATTCACATCCTTGGACTATTTAAAGTGGTGTGGTACTTTTATTATTTTATGGCCAGTCATTTCGTGGGAAATTGTGGCCAAGCATATTTTACTGTGATATTAGGTATAGTACGAGAGTAGGCTGTAAAGTAATGCACACATACTTATAGAGTGCGAAGAAAATGACCTGCAGCAGTGTGCCATGTGGCAGGTGGTAGAACCATTTCCCCTCTATATGCATGTGTAGGTTTGAGGTGAAGTCATCCATTTTGTTTTGAGAAGCAGAAGTATGGAGACGTGTTCAAGTGCTATGTCAATGTGAGTGAAACAGCATGCTGTTATCAAATTTTTAACTGCTGAAAAAGTGACTCCTACTGAGATTCATTGTCATTTAAAGGCTGTTTATGGTGACGATGCTGTTGATAGGTCTACTATAAATCAATGGGTAATAAAATTTTGTGGTTGCGAGCCCGGAAAAGCCATAATTGTTGATGAAACACGCACCAGACGTCCGATCACTGCCACAAACGATAAACATTGCAAACTCATCGACGATTTGATTTAAAGTAACCAGCGAATCACTCAACAGCATATTGCAAACCATATTGGAATATCCAAGGAACATGTGGACTCCATTATTGAACAATTGGGATATTGTAAAATCTGTGCACGATGGGTACCATGCCATCTCACATACGAGAACAAACAGTGTCGATTGGAATGCTGCGAGCAACTTTTGCAGCGCTACCGTGACGAAGGAAATGAATTTCTTTTGAATATTGTGACGGACGAGTCATTGGTCTATCATTACGACCCAGAAGAGAAAAGGCAGAGTGCTGAATATCGACATCCGTCTTCTCAAGTGAAAAAGTTCAAAACACAAGCATCCGCAAAAAAAAATTCTTTTGACTGTGTTTTGGGATGCTCACCGAGTTTCTGGAACGAGGGGCAACGGTAAATTCTCAGTACATACAGACTCTGAAACACCTCCGATGTCAAGTTTGTCGTGTTAGAGGCAGCCTGGCGCCAATAATCTTGCAACATGACAACACTCGTGCGCAGCTGCAGAGGCTCTGCGAAACCTGAAGTTTGAACTGCTTCCACACCCTCCTTACTCCCCCGATCTTGAACCTTGCGATTTTCATTTCTTTCCTCTACTCAAAAGAGACCTCAAGGGTAATCATTACACTTCGGATGACGAAGTGAAGGCAGCTGTCAAGTCCTGGATTCAAGAAAAGTCAGAAACATTTTTCAGTGACGGAATGAAAAAACTTGTTACACGTTGGGAGAAATGTGTTAGCCTTAACGGTGACTATGTTGAAAAATAATATCTGATTTTGAAGCTTAAGAAGTGTATTTTAATGTACTTTTTGCCCGATCTTGCTACTTGTTTTTTTCGTGTTCTACAAGCATGTGTGCATTACTTTTCAGCCTACCCTTGTATGTCAACAAAGCATCTGCTGGCCAATTAAAGTAAACTAAACAATTCTATAGCTGTTTATATGTGAGAGTGGATGATTTTCATATATGTTTAGTTTTTTAATATAAATTTCCAAATTTATATTAAAACATTTTATTAATAAAAATGACAATATTTTAATAAATTTGTAACTTTTTGACTAATTATATGGCATATCTTAATGAAAATTTACATAACACTTCATTTTTTGTTGATAATCTTTTAAAATATGATCTGATTTTCTTCATTCATAGTTTATTTTATTCATAAGGCTTGCCAGTATTCAAAAATAATAAATATTTTGTTGGATGGCTAAGATTTCATACAAAAAAAGTGTTTTCTTTGATCTCATATAACAAATGATAAATTGGGAAAAAAATAAAATTAAAAAAAGTTAGAATGAGAATAAAAAATATAATAAATTAAAAATTTCAGAAGATTTTGATGAAAATTAAGTGATATTTCACAATATGAAGTTTTCGCATATTAATTAGATTTATTTTGAAATATATTGCAGACCTCAATGGGTTAAAGTTAGCATGCTGCTTTTTTTTATTGCTATTTTATTGTCTTTTTCTTATTGGATACTAAACACAAAGCATTCCAAGTCTTAACAGTAGCTATCCACATTTTTAATAAGAACTGACAGTCAGATGATGGATAAGGTTGAATGATCCAGACTGGATCTCTCTTGAAAAATTTTAAAGTATAAAATTAAAATCCAAATACTAAAATGGAAATATAACTCACTTTCACCTGGCAACCAGTTGTCCATTTGATTGACTGGTTGTTGTTATTGAAAAATCATTGATGGTGGTCATTGTCAATATAGATTTTTGTTGTAAATAACTACCATTGTAAGTATAAATGTTACAGGACAAACCCAAATTCAGGAAATAGTAGAATTTTCCTACTCGAAATGGCAAACATTTCTTATTCAAAGTCTGGAATTTCTAGTTTTTCCTAGTCAAAACCTGAATTGAAAAACAGTTAACAAAAACATATATTATTTTTAATTCTTCATAAGACATGTATGCTTTGTTTATCAAAGTTTCTGTAATGTAGCACAGTATTTTATCAGATTAATATCAATTTTTAAAATGAATACAAGCAAAGAAAAAATTGATTGATGAGTTTTGAAGCTGAACATAAAAGAAAATCATTTTCACATCATGTTGCGAGAATGGTATCAAAACTTAATTGACAAAGTAAAGTTATTCAAGAATACTTTTGATAAATAATTTTTCTTTTAACATAAATATTCTATTTTTTGATCATTTTAATTTAAAATACTGAATTAAAAATAATAACATTTAAATTGCAAAATAAACTTTTGTATTAATCCTTCCTCTAGCAGAAGTCCTGAGTTATTCTGGCCTTATCAATTAGTTAAGCCCAACCGAAAACACTATATTGAGGAAAAGTTTTGAAAAGCTGAGATAATCAGCTACAACATCCTTGCCATCAAAGCAAAAAGAATGAAACAAATTATTGATAGCAGTCACCCTGCAGCAATAATTGGAGACAATGTAACAATAGTCATTCCTGATCTTTATCAAGCAATAGGAAGCCTTCGAAATATTATAGCAATCGTTTTGAGTATTAACTAAGACATCTTATACTAACTAGGCACAAAGGATGAAATTTTGCAAACGTGTTCCTACCCAGAGTTTGATATTTTCCAGCAGAAATTTTCTTTCTCAAGGATAAATAAATTTCATTAAAGAAGGATGCAGTCTGTGCCAATGGAAGTGCACAAGATTATACCTGCTGTCAATGCACAAAGCATTATGCATCTAAATTATGTTTGTACAGAAAAGAATATTATTTTATGCAATTCTAAATGCCACAAAAGCCTACTATAGAAAAATAAATAAGAGGTACCTAGTTTTGTTTTTCAACTTTTAAAATTTTTTATTTTGTATTTTATGTTGAACTTCAACTAATAAAAATATTAAAACATTTATCTATAAAGATAAAAAAAATTTGGTAATTTCAGTTCTTTAAACTCAATCATGTAATAATAGATGAGAGTTAGCTTTGTTTCAATTTGTCTTATTTTTTATTTCATTGTTATTTCCTCTCATGTAATAAAAATATGCATTATGTTCATTATGTTGTTTTTTAATAAATTAATCTTTTATTTATCATAAATACAAAAATTTTCTCTCCATAAAAGTATTGAAAATTAATCTGCTTGTATTTTTGGGTTTGTTCTAGGAAGAACTAGAAATTGCGATCTTTATATCTAGAAATAAGCTCTAATTCAAAGTGGAAAAACACAATTTTATTAAAGAAGTACTTTTGACTTTAATAGGTCATCATCAGCTTTTTGAAAAACAATTAGAATACAATGTTTTTGGAATATATGATATATAATGTTATTTAAATTTAAATTATAGTAAGACCCCGTTTAACGCAGGGAGATACGTTCCAAGGAAAACAAAGCGCTAAATGAAACAGCGTTAAATGAGGTCATTTTAACATGTAAATAATGAGGATAGGTGAAACAGGACAGTGAATAAAAAATATATACATAGCATTTTTTTTATTTTGTAACATGTATTATTACTATTGTATTACATTAATTATAGGCATTTTTTTTTTTTTACTAATATCGATTTGTATTCATAAATCATTTGTGAAAAAAATTCTTAAAATTAGAAAATAAAGTTTTAAGAACAAAAAGCAATAATTAGATTGCAGTAAACTATAAACAATGAAAAGATATTGATGAAAGAAAAACATTTTAACTTCAAGGAACTATAGTTTAAAATGTCAGCATTCAGGTTAAAATGGGATAATTGTTATTTTTATTACTGTAAAATAACATTGATGACTGTTCATATATATGAATTCTGACCGCAGCAGACTTTCGTATGTACTGCGCTAATATGAACTCTGGTTATTTTTATTACTGTAAAATAACATTGATGACAGATCATAAATATGAACTCACTGCAGTAAACTTTCGTATGTACTGCACTGCACTGATATCAAATGCCCTGTGAGACAGCATAGGAATATCATTGTAACAAATTCCTATGATTTTGGATTTATGTAAGAATAACGGTTTGAAAAACCATGCTAAAGTGAATCAATAAAAATATAGAATTCGAAAAAACCATGTTATATCGAAACAGCATTAAATGGAGCAGTGTTAAGCAGAGTCTTGCTGTATTTATAAAAGAGAATTATAAACAAATATTAAGGTTACATAATAAAATTATTAAACAAGGGGGAATCATAAGTCCATCTAAATAAATTGCAAATTAAAATAAATAAAATATAATAAAATGGTTAAAATAAACAAAATTATTAAAATAAAATAACATTAAAAATAAAATGGTTACAATAAAATCTCATGGGATTTTTATAAACCACTGGGGGGTATAAAAATAGGTCAGTTATCATTTATAACGTACGTCTTATTATTATAATGCTCGATGACAATGGCTCCAGCCATTTTTATATCTTCCACTTATCTGTCTGACGACATGTGCTTGATCCCATTGGATGGTGATGTCATACTGGTAGCAGTGTTTGATAAGTGCAGTATCAAAGCTTGCTTTTCTTATGTTATTTTGGTGTTCTTTCAAATAACTGACCCATTATTATACCCCCAGTGGTTTATATAACCCCCCATGAGATTTCATTGTAACCATTTTATTTTTATTTTTAATGTTATTTTATTTTAATTTTGTTTATTTTAACCATTTTATATTTAATTTATTTTAATTTGCAATTTATTTAGATGGACTTATGATTCCTCCTTACTTGTTTAATAATTTTATTATGTAACCTTAATATTTGTTTATAATTCTTTTTTATAAGTAATTTAAATAACATTCTATGTTGCATATTAAAAAACATTGTATTCTAATTGTTTTTCAAAAAGTTGATGATGCTTCTAATCAACTTGCCAAATTTTAACCCTTGAGATACACAACAAATTTTAATTCGAAATAAATTTAGATAAACTATACAAATTACTAAGCCAAGGAGTGGCGCCATGTATTAATTACTAATTAAACTAGAATTTTGACTAATTTACCTGAAGAAGAAAAAATTGCCTCAGCCCTGGATCAAACCGGAAACCTTTGGGCTAATGTCCCAACGTCATATCGCTAGACCACCGAGACCAACAAGCGGATTAATTCCTCAGGCATTATATTCATTTGGAAACAACATTGGACTTCACTGATAGATCTATTTCTGACCAGGCTAAATCTCGCCACAGGCCCTCTTTTGGCAAGTTGATTAGATTCATTTGAATTATTATTCCCTTGAAGTTTGAATTGTATGTTTCAGTTGATGATGACTTATTAAAGTCAAAAGTACTTCTTTAATAAAATTGTGTTTTTCCATTTTGAATTAGAGCTTATTTCTAGATATACAGTCATTATGTAAGGGGAAGATTATATATATATATACATTATTACAATCTTTATGTTAACTGCCACTTTGGGTTTTGACTAGAAAAAACTAGAAATTTCAAACTTTGAATACTAAATGTTTGCCATTTCGAGTTCAGACTATACTAGAACATCCAACAAGCATTAGGACATTCTCATTCTGACTAGGAAATTCTAGTACAGTGGGTGATCGGATAACGAACACTTTTTCGAAAGATTTTTATGTTTGGTTAACAAACACATGTTCGGATAACGAACACTTCCCAGAACAAACTATGGGACCTGCGGACTGACAGAATGACAGGTCAGCCTGATGGCTGCATGGTAAAGCTGTGGCTTAACATTCTGGAGGATCTGGGGTCCCACTCCTCCAATTTTTCAGGAGGGATCTGGGCCCGGCCTGTTGAAACCCATCCTTCCGGGTTGACTCCATCATAGGTGTTTGTCAGCCTGTGATGGTGACGGCTCTATAAGTGGTCGCCTCCAGATAAAAATATTCCATGAGGATATTGGCTTAACGAACCTAACGGAATGACAGGCTTAGGCCTTGCGCGTTCGTACTTAACTAACTTAACGGAATGACAGGTTTAGGCCTTGCGCATGCATGGACTTATGGGTAAGGATGGAAGAAGAGTAATTTTTCCCAAATAAAATGAACTCTGAGACAACATAAAACATATCAAAGATTTATTAAAGAGAAAGTAAGAGAGAGATTTTACAATTTTTTGGTCTTAGAATGGCACCCTCACCAGGTTGAAGTCAATAAGCTTGGGGATCTTTACAGCAACAATGTTGAATCTCTACCACAACAATGCTATTAATAACTTCCGAAAAATCCTGAAGGAGAGAGAAAAGCAATCAATATTGGACAGATTCTTTATCGGAAAATAAGAAGTAATAAGTAAGAATAACATATAAATGAAAATGCAAGATTATGTATGTATATATTATTGTTATCTAATAGATGAAAATGCAAGACTATGTATGTATATATTATTGTTATTACTATAAAAATAAATAAACGTAGTAAGAAATTATATAATTTTTATTTATGTTTTTTGTAAACATAGTATGAAATTACATAATTTTTTATTTATTTTTTTGGGTCTCTGGAACGAATTAATTAAATTCCCATAAAAACCTATGGTAAATCGATGATTGGTTAACAAACAGTTCAGATAACGAACATTATCTTGGAAAGGATTATGTTCGTTAACCAATCACCCACTGTATTTCCTAAATTCATGCTTGTCCTGTAACATATACACTAATAAGTTGAGACTCCTATTCTTTGTTTATATAAGTTTGATAACAAGTTATAATATTACATAAATATTAATTAAAAATCAACAAACTATTGTAGAAAATAATTTTTTTTTTGTAGAAGACATTTATCAGAAAATAAGATTTTATATATTTGAAAGATTTATAGTGACAATTATTGATAAGTTTTATATAAAATGTGATTTTCTTTTTTTTTTACTTATTTTCAAGTGATTTTTTTTATAATCCATAAAAGCCATAAAATGTTTACCATTAACAATTTAACAAGAAATTAAGGCAAATTAATTTAAAAAAAGAACTATTAGTAATTAAATAATAGTTCTAATCAACCAAACAATCTAGCCAAACTTCCCCTGGCAGACAAAGTTTAAATTACATTTTTACAACGATTATTTTTGAATCAAAGCTATGGTGCCATTATCTGTTGAGTTAATAATTAAATTTTTAGAATTTAGCACTAAGGTGGTGCCATCTAGTGATTAATGATTATACTATAATTTTTAAATTTATTTTCCCGAAATAAAATTTTGCCACCACACCGGACTCGAACTGGGATCTTTGAGTTAACGCCCCAACGCCTTAACCAGTTAGACCACGGTGACCTATGGCAGAATTCCACTTCGGGAAGCTTAAGTAATGATTGCTATGGAGACTTACCGGACTAGGCCGAAACTAGCACTCCCAGGCGGGCATGGGCCCTCTTGGCAAACCTGGACAGACAGACTTGGCTCAAGTCAGATAATAATCATAATACCAACAAACAAACGGGATAAACCATTTTCGAATCAACCAAACAATCTAGCCAAACTTCCTCAAAGTTTAAATTACATTTTTACAATGATTATGTTTTAATCAAAGCTATGGTGCCACCATCTGTTGAGTTAATAATTAAATTTTTAGAATTTAGCACTAAGGTGGCGTCATCTAGTGATTAATGATTATACTATAATTTTTTAATTTATTTTCCCAAAATAAAATTTCTGACTTGAGCCAAGTCTGTCTGCCCAGGTTTGCCAAGAGGGCCTGTGTCTACATAGATAGCCTGTCTGGGAGTGCTAGTTTCGGCCTAGTCCGGTAAGTCTCCGTAGCGATCATTATTTAAGCTTCCCGAAGTGGAATTCTGCCATAGGTCACTGTAGTCTAACTGGTTAAGGCGTTGAGGCGTTAACCCAAAGATCCCGGTTCGAGTCTGGTGCACCGTAGTCTAACTGGTTAAGGCGTTGAGGCATTAACCCAAAGATCCCAGTTCGAGTCTGGTGCAGTGGCAAAATTTTATTTTGGGAAAATAAATTAAAAAATTATAGTATAATCATTAATCACTAGATGGCACCACCTTAGTGCTAAATTCTAAAAATTTAATTATTAACTCAACAGATGGTGGTACCATAGCTTTGATTCAAAAATAATTGTTGTAAAAATGTAATTTAAACTAATCATAATCTTCATTTCACTAGGGGATTTACGCAATTCAAATGATTCTAAACTAGCCAAACTTTTAATTTAATTGTAATTTAAACTTTGTTTGCCAGGGGAAGTTTGGCTAGATTGTTTGGTTGATTTGAAAATGGTTTATCCCGTTTGTTTGTTGGTATTATGATTAATAGTTCCGATTTTAATAATTTGTTTATTTATGTAAATTTATTTTCAGTGGATGGTGGTCATAGATCAATTATTTTCAGTCGTATTGGAGGAGTGCAGAATGAAGTCTATGCAGAAGGATTGCATTTCAGGTAATTAATTATTTTAATATATCATTATATAATTTGCATAATTTTTGTTTCAAAAATATTTGAATGATTACCGAAATATTTTATTTATATTTTTATTTTTGATCATTCCATTCCAGAATGGAACTAATATATATTAAGTATATCTGCTCTCTCTGAGAACAGTAGCCCAAATATACAGGTATATTTTGCTTTATGGTGCTTTGCTAATTTGGTGCTTCTCAATTAAATTCTGTTTTTATTTTATATCTGAAAATGAAATTTATCTGCAAAATAATACTTAGAATAGCATATAAAACATAAATTAACACACAGATGTAGTGGGCCGAGAGTTTTCCTGAAAAATTGAAGGTGTGAGATCCAGAATTGAATCTGGATTTTTCCTCCAAAGTGATACATGAATGCTTTAAAAAATGGCCATCAGAGTTTTTTAGAATGTCATTAAATGCACAATAGCACTATTGCTATTGTGCATTTAATGACAAATAGTATAAATTTATTTTTAAGCACAATCATAAATCTACCTGCTTTCTTGATTAAAATCATATAAAGAACAAGTACTATTAGCAGGAAATAGTTTAATTATTCTTTTACTGATGAGGATCTGTAAGAGAAACCGAAAATGTTTTACATAAATAAAAAACTCTTTCCTGCTGATAGTGCTTGTTCATTATATGATTTTGAGTTTTAGCTTTTATATGCATTAGCAAATGTAAAAAGATTGTGATTTGCTTTAAAGCTCTTGTCTGGAATATAACTGCCACAATAATGAGGTGTGTTTATACAATTTGAATGAAATTCAAGTAATATATATAAACTTATTAGAAGACTCAACTTATTGATGATTATTAACATCAGATCAGTATTACCTACTTATAAATAATGACAGATGTTATATTTCATATATATAGATACAGCAGGACCTCAATTTAATAAACTAATAAGGGGAGAGGATGTTCAATAAAGGCAAAAGTTCATTTAAAGCAAAAGTGTTTTAAAAATAGTATAGTAATTTACATATTTTGCTAATTTAACAATTATAATTGTTAATATATATAAAACATAGTGCTCCCCACTATGGGTCAGTTTCCTATCTTACATTGGTAGGATAAGAATCTGATCCATGCTATAACTGATGGCTAGATTCCCTAATTCAGTGAATTTTTTCTAATTGTCTAAAACAGTGGTACTTAACCTTTTTGAAGTCACGGAATACTTTTGATCATAAAGAAAATTTGTGGAACACTATATCACTAAGGTCATAAAACAAACAAGAAGAATATGCATGAAAATGTATTTTACTAAAAATTATACATTACACATTAAATAATAGTAAAAAAAGCATTAATTAAAAAAATATTCTTAAAAACTGTAATTAATTCTTTTAGAAAAATGGATCATTTTTAAATCAAGTTTAATGCGATACCTGAGCTAATTGTCTTTTGCAGATTTGAGCAATGTCAGGTCTAATATGTGAATAAAACTATCCTCATTTCTTCATCAATATTCCTAAGTTTTTCACCTTTTTTTAGTTTTTATGTTCAGTAATGTCAAAAAGCCTAGCTCACAAATATGTTGAAAACTGTAGCAAAATCTTAAGTGCTTTTATTGAAAGAGTTGGATACTCGACTTGGACAAAAATCCAAAATTCTTCAAAATTCAATTCAGAGAATTTCAATTTTAGAGTATGATCCGTTGACAAATTAACAAACTACAAAACTTTTATTTTTTAAAATAATATTTTACAAAACTTACATTTCTATATATTTATACAATGTTTTAACAAAATTTTTACACTATATATTTACATTTTAATAAAAAATTCATTTTATGGGGTTTTTTATTGATGAATTTTTTTATTAAATTAGGATAATCTATATTTTGTGCGATGTCATTTTTGATGGAAAAGATTGCTAATCGTATCAATTAGTTGCAATGTAAATACTTATGTAAATTTTATTTTTTTCTATTATCGTTTGTCTGTGGTCTACTTATTTATTGTGTACCAAATATTGTGTGCAATAAATAATTTGAATATATATCTATTACCATTGATTCCTTTATTACATTATTGCATTCTCCTTTTTACTGTTTATTAAATTGTTGCAAAAATCCTTGCCCTCCAACCGGGGGCACTAGGCAGCCGTCTAGTGCCCCCGGTCTGTTCACCCTAAATTATGTATAAAAAATAATTGTCTTATTATAATAATAATAATAATAATAATAATAATAATAACAAAAAATGTGCCAGTATCCTGTGTGGGCACTCCACTCGATCGTATATTTAGCAGGCCCTGATTATAAGATACCTAAAAAAAAAAACCCAGATCACATCAAAAATGAGCTTTGCAAAACCAAATGCAATGAACGACAGTCCTGGTTAGTAGTATATTCGAAAATGCAAGTTGAAGCTTGTCTACATTATAAAATATGCCTACTGCGCAGTATGCTAAGGACATTCAAGTAGGCTTCGCTTTTATAATGTTGTGGAACATTTGTAACACGTTCACGGAACATCAGTATTCCAGGGAACATCAGTTAAGAACCACTGGTTGAAAAACTTACTTTTACTGTTGAGCATGAAAAACGCGTTCACGGAACATCAGTTAAGAACCACTGGTTGAAAAACTTACTTTTACTGTTGAGCATGAAAAATGCAGCTGTGTATTTGGTATTTTAATAATCAAAAAGTAATTTATGTAGAATGATGTGACTAGTTAATAAAAACCTTTTACATGATATTAATTTGTTGTTTGTCATATATTTGTCAAGAGCAGCTGCAAATACCAGAATTATATGAAAAATAAATTTGTAAATTTTATTCAATATTGATAGAAAATATTTTTATATCATAATTTATTTTCTTCAGATATTTTTAAATTTATATGCAGTACATTATCATCAGAATTATTAATATGAATTTAAATTTCTATTATTTTATCATGAATTATAATAAGTAGATATTACCTGCTTTTATAAATGAGTGGAAATCTTGTGATTTAATCTTGTAATTAATATTGGAGCATCATTAATCTGTTCACTGCCTTTGCCATGGTAAGATGGCAGAACAAAAAAACGATAAAAAACAATAAAAAGTGATATAAATAAAATTCAATCCCAAATTATACAGTGGAGATATCGCAGAGTGGTATTTTTTGTGTTTATTGGTTGAAAATAGGTGCCTCCGATGAAAGGTCCTAAATTTCTGATTGCCGTAATTTCTTTTTAAATTATGGCAATCAGGTAATCTTTATTTTGATTTTTGGAAATTTTAAGCAAAATATGGAATTTTACTATGATCTGTAAAATTCATAAACTTGAAAAAATTTTGCTGCTGATACAAAAATTTTGTCTAATTTTGTTAAAATATAGAATATTTTTACTTATTTTGTCATTTATTGCTTTATTTTTACTTTTGCTGCTGATACAAAAATTTTGGCTAATTTTGTTAAAATATAGAATATTTTTACTTATTTTGTCATTTATTGCTTTATTTTTACAGATAATTTTGTAAAATACAAGAAAATTGTAATGTAAACAACCCTAGGCAATAAAAGGGGACGTGGCATTTTGTTTTTTGATGGCCAGTCATTTCGCGGGAAATTGCAGCCAAGCCTACTTTACCCGTCTGCTTGTGGTATTGGATGTAGAGTATCAACAAACTATCTCAAGGCCAATTAGAGTAAAGTAGAAAATGTTATAGCTATTTATGTAAGATGTGTGGACAATTTTCGATTTTTATATAAAAAAAGTTCCAGAAGTAACAGCACCTTTGAGCAGACCAAAATATATACTAAGTTTCTTTAAAACAAACTTTTATTGAGTAACGTTTTCAGTGTTTAGCTCACCATCGTCAGCTCTTACATTTACTAGCTTCTAACATACTATTAACATACATTACTTCTAACATATGTAAGAGCTGACGATGGTGAGCTAAACACCGAAAACGTTACTCAATAAAAGTTTGTTTTTGGTGACAGTGTGTCGACGATGTGTATGTAATAAGACACAAAGAAACAACCTGCTTTATTGTGTTAGTCTGTATTGTCTTGTAGAAAGGTTTAAAGTGAAAAATTACCAGTACAATAAAAAGTTATAATTTTTATATAAGAATTTTTTAAGAAAGCACACAACAACTATTAGTGTATGTACTGTTGCCATACTTTCGAAAAATCCCTAAAATATATCAAAAATTGAAAATTTCTTTTCTGCTACTGTCCCAATTAAGTGAAAAGTTGTCCCAATTAAATGTTTAAATTATGTATTAGTTTATTAATTTGGTTTCTGTTCTTTGAGATTTGGCCCAATTAAGTGGAATCCACTGTATCACCAACTAAGTTTGAAAACTGCTAAAATCCAAATTTAACTGATATAATATAAAATTGTGTTAGAAAGCACTTAAACCAGCAAGATAAAAAGCAAAGTTTAATTAACTGGAGCACTTCTGGTTAATTAAACTTTGCTTTTTATCCTACTGCTTTAAGTGCTTTCTAACACAGTTTTGTAATACCAGTCATATATCACCAATTTTTCTCCCCCATTACTGACATAGTTGAAAACTTCATGTTAAAGTAATGTGATTTGAAGGATAAGAAAAGTATTATTGGAGTGTTGTCAACAGCACTAAATTATAAAATATTTCACAAAAATTATTCAGATATTTTAGAATTTTTACTTTTCTAATACTGTATATAAATGGAAAAAATCACAAAAATAAAATTTTAAAATAAGAATATTTATAAAATATTACTTTTATTAAAATTCTATTTAATTACTAAAAAAAAAATTATATAATTTTAAAAATTTTTTATTTATATAAATAATTTTTTTTTATTTTTATATTTATTATTTTTTTTATTATAAATTAATAAATTTATAAAATATTACTTTTATTAGAATTCTATTTAATTACTTAAAAGTAATTAAATAGAATCTTAATAAAAATGTTGTACAATGAATGAATCTTAAAATTTTTATAATCAATTAAATGCATAATATATCAAATTTCATTAAATTTTTTTCCTCCCATTAATTTGCATATTATTTAACCAATTACAAAAAAATATAAGCCGAAATTTTGCCAAATAAAACACACTACATCATTATACTGCAATAAAAGTTTCAGAAAAAAGTTTTATAGTATCATATTAATGACAATTGGTCATTAATATGATACTATAGTTTGGATTATGATAGCTTTGGTTTTGTGGACCAGTTTACCACCACAATTTTATTGATGCAATGTGAAAAACATTGCATCAATAAAATTTAACAAAAAATTTTTACATTAACACTTTATATATGTTAAAATAAATATTAATAAAAGTAATTATATAAATAAAGCTAATACAGGCAGTCCCCAATTTATTTAGGTGAATTGTTCAACAAAATCCTATGTAAGTCAAAACATATATAAGTTTGAGCATATATTATATAGTACTAGTGTGTTACAATGATGTAACACTAAAAATAATTATATTAAAAAATAAGCATATAAATCATGTGGTAAAGCAGCTGTTTACTATCTTGAAGGATCTGGATTCAATTCTGAGTCCTACACCTCCAATTTTTTTTGGAAGGAACTGGGTTCGAGCCCAGTAAATTATCAAAAAATAATCCTAAGTATAGATCTACACATGTTGGATCTATGTAAGTTGGGGACTGCTTGTACACATGTTATGTTTTTTCTAATCCAAAGATGTTATAACATATAAAATCAAATAAATGAATAGAGTTACAAATATTTCCACATGTTTATAACAATGTTAAATATAAGTTCTCAACAATCTTAACCTCTCATAGCTTTTTAGACATACAATTTCCAAATATTACTAATCAAATTTGTATCCATTTAATTCAAAATATGATCATTACAGTTCTTTTCTTAATATGTTGTTAGAGTTTTCACTGTTGATTCTTGTCATTCATCATATACAGGTTTAAGAACTCCTGTTTCATCCTCTGGTACAAAGCAGAAGTTGTGTGCCATTTTGATATATTCATTTTGATAATGCATTTTGATATATTCATTTTGATGAAGTTGTGTGCCATTTTGATATTTTATATTCATTAAATGGCATGAATGGAATGAATTAATAAAGGGTCATTAATGACCCTTTATTAACTTGCTTATATTTTTGAAATGGATAGCTATATTTTGTGTCATGTATTCTATGTTCTTCAAACACATTGTTTTAGTATACACCTGACTGACTGATAAATACTAAACTGTTACTTTTTATTTGATTAATAGTCCTAATTCTTTAGAGAAGTGAATATAATGTTCTATCTTGAGAATGCTAAGTTTTTACTAAACATTTACTTAATTTCTCTCCAACCTTTCAGAATCAGAACAAACACTTCCACTTCCTTATTCTGTATCATTACTGTATTTCTGTTTTCTGTTTTTGTTTTTTTTTATGTAAAGTTCCTGTCTGTAATAATCTGGCTTTTTTCAGTTCTATTTTTCTGGGTATCTATTCAAATTCATTTTCTTTTATAGCAGAAATATTACAGTTCATTTGCATAACATTTCAAAAACAACTGAAAGATTTCATTTTATATTGTTGTGGATCTCTTGTTGCATCTAAGATTTAGGAATTATCCTATTCTAATTCTTAGATGGTCAAAAGATCCTTGGCAATATTCGATTAGAATAACCTACATTTCTAAAAAACATTCCAGATAAATATGATGGCTATGTGTATGAAGCTATATTAAATTGAAAGGGCCAAAATAGCTCTACAACCATCAATAAACAATGATCCCATTCTAATACTCTCTGCATGGAAATGGTTTATATTATACATACAATAATCTTGATTTTTATATTCATTCCCTATGCATTACTGTTTTATTTATACTGCATTTCTATTTCCATCTCTATTCCTATTGCATGCAAAATTTATCTTTTTTATAGTTTTTATGCATTTTTATGTATTTATTCTATATTTATTAATATATATATATATTTTGTACATTTATTATCTAGTTATAATAATTTAATATTTAATAGTATTTTCATTGGAATTTGTAATTTCAAATTCTATGAACAGAACATGTTCAATTGATGATGATCATGAATTGACAAAAATATCTTCCAAATAAATTAATATTTAATCTCCTATATTTACACTTTGTTTCTCTTTGATTAGTAATATATAGAAATGGTGTTTATGAAAAACTGTGAGAGTTTAGATTATTGAAAACTTATGTTTATGACAATGTTAAATATAATTATAATATTTATAACTTTGCTTTCAGTTATTTAATATTATATGTTATTCTATCTTCAAATTAGAGAATATATATTACATATATGTTATATACATGTAAAAGTTTTTCATTATCCTGATTTAAGATAAAGTAGATAGCAATATATTAAATAAAATAAATCATTTAATTTTAAATTCTAATACCATATTTAGAAAATAGAATATCTATATCTGAATAATTCTTTATTATATGATGTAGGCTGAAGTATGTCTAAAAATGTTGAAAATGTTTTAAAATATGTAAAAAAGTATGATAAATTTTATTTAAAATCCTCCCAAAAGAACTGCATAAAGACTATTTAGATATAATTTTTATATGACATTCTATATAAAAATTTTTAAGGTGTTTTAAAAATATATTTAATTTTCCTTATAAACTTAAATGATCTTACCTAGCTAAAGTCTCAGCTCTATAAGTTTGTAAATCTGTTCTTAAGGAGTCCATTTCTGTTCTCATTCTAGCTAATTCAGAAATGATTTTGTCCTGCAATTAAAATAAAAAATAATTAACATAACTATCATCATATCACTTCAAAAATAATGGCACACTATATTAAAAAAAATTTTTCTCTCTGCTACTACAGAACAAATGCTGTATGCCTGCACAGTCACCTCAGAACAAATGCTGTACCTGTATAATAAACTTGAGATCTGCATATATATTACAAAATTAATGAAGACACATTCATGTTTACTCTATGTTTAAACACAAAAGCAGATAGGTGACATCATGATCCAGTAAAATGAAGAACAACTTTCACGGCATTAAGTTTGATGATGAATCTCTTGATCACAGCAAAATATATGTAGTCTCTAATGTCATTGTAATTCTGAGTTGCACTGATCATATAGAATGTCTTTATGACATTCTGAGTTACACTGATCCATACTTACATGGTGATTATTTATAATGAAAATCCATAATTATGATGGCTACCATCAATGATTTTGCAATAATGGCAGACACTTTACTCTGAAGATGAAGTAATTAAATCATGCTGTGTTTCTACCATGGAGTATTTATATTTAATTCCAGGTCTGATACCTCCAGATTTCTTTTAGATTTTCAGGCTCAGGCCATTCAACCTCATCCTTCACCTGACTGCCCATTGTTATCTCAGGTGTGGGAGGAATTTGGTGAGCATTGGGATCCCAGCCACTTAGCATCCAATAAGAAGGAAAACAGTGTATAATTCAAAAGAAAAATAGCAGACATATTTGTCTTCAATGCATTTCTAAAAAAGTTAAATGATTTAATTTTAATTCAAAAATATTTTCTGAAATGTCTGCAATGAAATCAAAAATATTAATTAATTCACTTAATAAATAATTAAAGTCTAAAATACAACACTTTCTGCAGTAAATATTCAAAATAGCTTTATTTAACAGGAATTGTTTTCAGTACTTTATATCATCAGGTATACACAAAAATACAAGAAAATATCTACAAAATAAGAACAAAACTATTTAGAAAATTCTAGAGCATTTTAAAATGTATGGCTCGTGCTACAGTTAAGTTTGAATCACATTCTAAAAGTAATTTTATATTAATCACAAAGTATATATTAACAATAGCTCAAACAGAAAATGCAGTAATACGAATTTGCTTAATTTATAATGTAATTTAGTATTTAAAATTGAAAGTATTTAATTTTTTATTTAAATTTAATTTAAAACTTACCTATCTCTATGGCGGGAGGAGCTCCTCACTTATTTTGTCATTGATAATGCTGTCTTGTATTTTGCTTTATATATTTCCATTGTTTCAGCTATAAATATTTCCTTAATTTTTCAATTTGCTTCAATATTTTGGTTCCATCCCACTTGACTTTCACACTGCTGATATAAACTTTTTTTGGCTAGTGTTGTGGATAAGTTTAAGAAAAAGATTATAGAAGTAATATAAAAGTCAATTAGGATGGAATCAAAATATTGATGCAAGTTGAAAAAAGTAAGGAAATATTTATACCTGAAACAATGGAAATACAGTGAAAGCTCTCTATGTTGGACATGTTTGATTCCTTCAAAATGTGTTCAACTTAGAGAGATTCATAATATTAAAATGTTTTCTAAACATACTAAACACTAAATTTTCATGGCAATGCAAACCTTTATTCAATTCAAACTAAAAGTCTTTATTATTTTAAATTTAACCACTGCAATCTGTCAGTGCTTTCAACATAGGAATCATTTATTTGAAAAGAAGTCTGTAACTAGAGTTTGTCTTTTTTTATTTAACTTACATTTCATCCACACATTTTCAATTCTTTTTCTAACACCAAATAGAGTTTCAACACGCTCTGGTTCATAATTAGAAAATGCATATCATTCAAGTTCCTCTACATATTCCAAAGCTGTTTCATGGGTAACTGGTTCTTGAATAATTGGAGTTTCATGATCGTCCTGTTCCTCTTCTGACAAAATCTCTGCATGAATTGATGAAGTCTCTGCATGTGACATAATCTTTTCAAAGATAAGTCAAAACAGCTCTAACAGCAAGTAAAAAGAAGTTTATTAGATACTTGCTGTTAGAGCTGTTTTGACTTATCTTTGGTATTAAGCAAGTAGTTTTCTCCATACCTTTCAATCAAATCACTGGGTGTATAATTTTCATTTTCATGAAGAACAAGATTGTCGTGAAAATGTGCAAAATCTTCAGTTGAAATTTCATGATGATAGTTCTCAGGAAGGGCACTCAATTCTTCTAATAGATCAAAGTTATTGACCTCTTATACTTCCTTCCACAGTAAAGTCTATAGATTTAAAAATGCTTTTAAATTTTTAAAATATTTTTGAATAGTTAATTATGAAACATCTTGCCATGCAACATAAATCCATCTCACTGCATCCAGAATAGTAACACTTTGTTTGTTTGTTTGTTTAGTAAGGATTACTGGCACAAGGGCCACCTGGGCCATGCTGTGCCAAACACTGGGTTATGTATTTTGTGTTGGTAGGAGATAGTAGGATAGGAGTCAAAAGAAGAGGCAAAAGTCCAAACATCAATAAGGTACCAGTAGTCTTACACTGAAGTTTTATACATCAATAAATGCCAATATGCTTTAGATATGAGATAACTGCAGATACATCAGATAGTATTTCTAACAGAGTTAGTTTGGGACGGTTGAAGCATCCCAGACGGTGTCAGTAATACTTTGTGTGAAGTCACTTAGTGTTTCTGAGTTTTCTGTTTGTCTTATAAGTGCTCTCATTAGTTGTTTCCTGTAGAAAAGTTTAACTTTCTGAATGATACCCTTATCCAAAGGTTGCACTTCGCTTGTCAAGTTAGGAGGAAAGAATCTTACTTTAACATTTGACAAGTTCAAGTCAACATGACATGTTGCATTATCAAGAAACAACAGAATTTTACGCTTTGAATGCCTCATTTGGAGATTTATCACCTGTAGCCATTCTGAAAATATTTCAGAAGTCATCCAGGCTTTATGATTGAAACACCAAAAGACTGGAAGATCACTTACTTTGACATTATTCTTTTTGAAAACACGAGGGTAAGCTGCATTCCTAAACAAGAGGCTTCAATTTTTCACCATTGGCACTGCAACACAACAAAACTGTAATTCTTACTTTTAACTTCTTTCTTTCTTTGCAAGAGTCTCCGTTTTCCACTAAAGATCGTGTTGGTAATTGATGGTAAAAGAATCCACTTTCATCTGCATTGAAAATGTTTTCAGTTTCATATTCTACTATGAGGCTAGATAACTTATGCTTCCAATCTTCTGCAGCTTCGAAATCAGTGAAAGCTGACTGTCAACAAAGAACGTTAAAACTAATGTTATGACGTTTGCGGAAACATTCTAACCAGCCATTGATGGCTGCAAAGTCTCCAATATTCAAACGAACAGCAATGTCTTTTGCTGTTTCTTGTAGCAATGCTCCATTCACAGGACTATTTTTTCCACAACAAAGCCGAAAAAACTCTAGAACTTTCACATTCACATCGTCATGTGGTGTTTTATGCAGTCGTTTTCTCTGAGAACTACAATTCTGTTCCCAAGCTTCTATAATAGCACTTTTATTACGATTTATGTTGGACACAGTTGATTTTGAAATATGAAAACCTTTAGCCAGCTTTCTGCAGCTTTCACCCTTATTTAAGCAATCAATAACTTGTTTCTTTTGGTCTAATGTCAGTTCGTTTAATTTTCTTTTAATGCTTTTTGACATAATTTATTAAAGAAAAGCTTACTCACATCAACAAGAAAATAGCACAAAATTCTCAAAGAATGAAAAAGAAATAAACCTCTTTGAAATAAAACCTTTAAAAGTTTTGAATAAACCAAACTAAAACTAACCAAATTATAGCCCAAATTTATTTTTGATGATGCAGTACTGTAATAAGATATTCTACCTATAATTTGGCTAGTTTTGATTTCTTTTTTCAAGGTCCAATGTTCATATTTACAGTAATAAGCAAACTTCGATTTATGAGTCATCAGCAACCACCTGATTGCCTCACTCATCAATGTTATATATTTCTCTTTCACAATTCTTTTTGTTAATCTTATAAAGCTAAATGATATTTAAGATCTTATTTCAACTAATAATCAAAAAGTGTCCCTGTTATTATAAACAGTTGTTCAAGATACATGATAGAGAGGTGTCCAAGATATAGAGGTTTGGACATATAGTAAAATATAGACTTTTGTCCGGTTTCATGAAAAGTTGTTCAATATAGAGAGGTGTCCAAATTGACAGGTTTTACTGTATATACAAAATGCAAAATACAAACAGCATTATTAACCCGTCAGGACACGCGCTATGGTAAAAATCACCCATGCTTATGTAAAATGTTGCTTTTCTCAGAATATTTACAACGTATTCCTCCCACCCCTCAGTACCTTTAAAATGTACTGTCCCATTTTTGTAACGGTCAAACATTTTTGGTTCAGGTGAGTATTCTCATTAGAATCGTCTTCCAAATCGCATAACGGGTATTTATTACCCATACGCACGTTCATAGGAAACAAAACTTTTTTCCAAATATTTGGTAAATATTTATTTTTTACGATTATTTACATTCACATTCAATCATATTTATTTTAAAACTTATAAATATATTTAATTTATTTTATAAATATTTTGCGTTTAGTTATTATACCTAATAATGGATCGCGAATTTGAAAAGTATATTCAAGATTTACTTGCGGAATCTACTGATGAAGATGAGGAACCAAATGAAAGTGATAATTCAGAAGTTGACGAGGTAAATGATAGCGATCATGACTCAGCTAGCATATTATTATTATGATTTTATAGATCAAATCAATGTTATTTACCAAAATTACGTAATTAAAAATAATTGACTGATTTATACAATATAATTTATAAAATAATGTAACGGTGGGGCAAACGGACATCATTTAAGGAAAACCTTTTCCGCTCCAATGACTTGGTAGCCAAGACAAGCACGCACTCGTCGTCCGCTCCAATCACTTGGTAGCCAAGACAAAATTTAAAACTTAATAACTTCGTAATTTTTGTGTTGCTCCAATGACTTGATAGCCAAGACAAAATTTAAAACTTAATAACTTCGTAATTTTTGCGTAATGGTAGCCAAGACAAAATTTAAAACTTTTAATAACTTCGTAATTTTTGCGTAAATCGAGAAAAAATGGTTAAAATCTCAAATTATATCATATTTTCCATATTTCTATTATTCAAAAATTTAATTTTCAGTCGGAATTTTAATAAATTTTTAATTACCCCTTTAATTCGAACCCAATCCGAATAAATAATATAATTGTGATCTTTCGACCCCCAAAAATTCACGAATGGATTGTCCGAATTTGTCCGACTTGCTCTATCATGTTCCACATATCCTTCAGATTTTATCCTTACTTTTTTTTAAGATATCTTGATCCAGTAAATTAAAATTTGGGAAAGTTTGTCCCCTTCTAAATAATACGATTTTAGCGCTTTTTCACACACAAGATTCGATAAATTAGTTTTATTTTAAAATTTATAAATTTTAACTTATCAGCGAAAGAAAGCGAGCTATACCACACTTCACGATCGACTCGGAAGTCGGCATCCTAGATTCTGGCGGGAAATATCTAACGGTTTTTCATCAGATGATTGTTTGTTTATATTAGTTAATATATTAAATATAACCCAAAAATTTACACAATACAATTATTTTTGTGTTATCTACAGTCGAAACAAGTGACTAGTACACCAGGGATGCATAATTATTGTCAAACAACGTCCATCCAAGGTCAGTTGTTGACCTTAGGCATATGGGCTGTTCTCTTTATTTCACGAAGGGAGAGCCGTGACAACTCGTCCCCTTTGTTTGAAAATGCTGCTGTTATTCTATTTTAACTATTTTTTGAAAAATTAATGACGGAATGACGTAATACAGAGAAATAATTCACCATCCGCCATTTTTAAAAGGCTCTGAGACATAATATTGAGTAAAAAACTATAAAAAACGATAATTTATCAAAAATCAGTGCTATCTTGAGTAAAAAATGTATAAAAACGATAATTTATCAAAAATCAGTGCTAAATCGAGTAAAAAACTATAAAAACGATAATTTATCAAAAATCAGTGCTAAATCTGGCATACAGGTAGAAAAACGATAATTTATCAAAAATCAGTGCTAAATCTGGCATACAGATCGATAATTTATCAAAAATCAGTGCTAAATCTGGCATACAGATGACTGCCATTTTTAAAAGGCACTGAGATAAATTTGAGTAAAAAACGTATAAAAGTGATAATTTATCAAAAATCAGTGCTAAATCTCACAGATGGCAGGATGATAGCAACGTATACAAATTGTAGCAATATTTGTTAAAATAAATAAATTTTCAACCGTATAAAAGTGATAATTTATCAAAAATCAGTGCTAAATCTATAAAGATGGCAGGATGGCTCTGAAACTAACTTGAGTAAAAAACGTATAAAAACGATAATTTATCACAGAGACAAATCTTGAGTAAAAAACGTATAAAAAGCGATAATTTATCAAAGGACTAATCTTGAGTAAAAAACGTATAAGAACGATAATTTATCAAAAATTAATCTTGAGTAAAAAACGTATAAAAACGATAATTTATCAAAAATCAGGACTAATCTTGAGTAAAAAACTATAAAAAACGATAATATCAAAAATCAGTATATTGAGTAAAAAACTATAAAAACCGATAATTTATCAAAAATCAGTGCTATAAGTAAAAAAACCTGTAAAAAGCGATAATTTATCAAAAATCAGTGCTAAATCTGTATAAAAATGATAATTTATCAAAAATCAATGCTAAATCTGGCATACAGATGGCAGGAAATAATTTATCAAAAATCAGTGCTAAATCTGGCATACAGATGGCACGATGATAGCATATACAAATTACAGCAATATTTATTAAAATAAAAAAATTTTCAATGACATTAGCAATGTTTATTAAAATAAATAAATTTTCAACAAATGTAAAGATACATCAATATTTATTAAAATAAAAAATTTTCAATAAAGTCGATATTCTCATACATACTAATACTTCTTATAAAATAAAAAGTATTTATCCGACATTATTTTAACAAAATAGGAAAAAAATGGCTAATAAACAATTATTTTAAACATTTGTGTAGTAGAATACCGTATTCCATCCGCGAGAGGGATAAAACGATTGTTTGTTTTTTCAACTTGTCAGGTTTCTCATTGCGCTGTACTTTGAGCTCTCAAATTTCACATTAATTGTCTTCGTTTAACGGGAAAATTTTTTAGAATTATGAAGTATTTGGTATTATTAGCTGTGGAATATCACCAGGAATGTAAATATATCAATATTTTTTTTACCCGATGCAGAAAGTATGAATAATTTGAAAAAATTATGTTTTGTTTATATATTCTAATTAGGCCTAATTCTTTCGTATTTTTTTTCTTTTGGTCCTATAACCCTATAACTATATAAAAATAGACATGTTTGCACAGTACATACTTTTATCTATACACATAGAGAAATAAACACCTAAATATGTACTAGGCTACCTCATTGCAGTGGGATGACTGCTGGTATATTATCGTTGAGTATACACATTGTTCTCTTAGCTTGCAGTATCACTATACTTTCCGCATATCGTATTTCATGTTCAATCATCTATGCGCTTCAATAAAGCCACCTCATTTCACATTAAATTACATTCATATGCTTTTCTTGATAACGCAGTCATAAGACGCCCATTAATAATATCTTTCTTATGCTCATTTATTCTACATTTCAAAGATCTTATAGTGCTGCCTATATATGCATGGTACGATCTATCATCATAATCGAATAATGGTATTAAGTACACACCAGCAGCATCAAATATGGAAACCTTCGGCTTAAAATTACATAGTAATCTGTAAATGGTATTACGGTTACTATAGGGAAGCACCCAGTTATGCCTTTTGAGGGCCTTTTGTATTGGATCGAAGACTCTGTGATATGAAATTGCACCTAAATACTTAAGCTGGTTACTATCAATATCATGGTGGCTATGTTGTACGCTATGTCCAAACTGTGAGCTATTCCGGATACCCTCAATAAATTTACGATTGTATCCATGTATATATGCTTGTTTTAATATAATATCATACTTATTATTCATATCATCTTGCATTAAGCAATGTGTAAACATATGCTTTATTAGGAATCTAAAATTGATATCTTATACCTATAAGGAATGTTTGCCCAAGACGGTATAAAAACCGGGGCATAAGTTTGTTTACGGTAAACATCAGTTATGACATTACTATCATGCAGTTTAATACATACATCTAGGTAATGAATATCATTTCTAGATTTTTGTTCTAATTTGAGACGCAGGCCCATGGTACGATCATTAAAAGGCTCTAATATGTCATCAATATTACAGCGACCATCATATATATAATGAAAATGTTATCAACATAACGTAAAAACATGTATATGTTGTGCTGCAACTCAGGTAAAATATTCTTCTCCTCCACCCTAATAACCAACTCTGCTATAACACCTGCCATGGGGGCACCTATGGGCCCCCTTTACTCCATTATATACAAAGTAAGTACCCCTTTTGTTTGCCTATAATATACTCCATTATATACAAAGTAAGAGTTATAAAGGATTTCTAATAACCAACTCTGCTATAACACCTGCCATGGGGGCACCTATGGGCACCCCTTTTGTTTGCCTATAATATACTCCATTATATACAAAGTAAGAGTTATAAAGGATTAAATGTGAGATTTCACGTAGTACTATCGGTGGTACATTCATATTTTGTGTATACTCAAGAAGAAACCTATATAAAATTAGGCAGGCTGGCATAATGGCTATATTCGGGTATAAACTCTCGTAGTCTGCCACTGCCATGGTTTGATGTGGATGCAGGCTCTTGTATGCAACTCCCTTAACAAATTCGGCTGATGAAGTTACACACTAATTTTTGACAGAAATATTTAATAACAACTTGCTTACTTTTAGCAATAATCAGTCCTATACAGCACTAAAGCAAGTGGAATATTTTTTATTGTGGCATCAATAAAATATTGATGCCACAATAAAAAATATTCCACTTGCTTTAGTGCTGTATAGGACTGATTATTGCTAAAAGTAAGCAAGTTGTTATTAAATACACTAATTTTTGAGTAATTAATTAAAAAATTTTAATTAGTCAAAAAATGACAATATTTTAATAAAATATTGTAATAAAATATTGTAATAAATATTGTAAAATGACAATATTTTAATAAAATATTGTCATTTTTTTTTTAATAAAATATGTTTATTGATATGTTTTTTCTTCATTTCAATAATGTTTATTTTAATTTTTTATAAATTTTCGAATTTATAACCAAAAACATGATATATCTGAAAATCATTCACAATCCTACATAAACAGCTATAACATTTTCTAATTTACTCTAATTTGCCTTGAGATACTTTGTTGATACTGCACCCAATACCACATGAAGCGCAGTAAAGTAGGCTTGGCTAAAATTTCCTGCGAACCAACTGGTCATAAAACAATAAAAGTGCCAAGCCCCTTTTTATTGCCTGGAGTTGTTTAAGATTTTCTCGTATTTTACTAAATTATCTGTGAAAGTAAAGCAATAAATGGAAAAATAAGTAAAAAATATTCCATATTTTAATAGAATTAATCAAACTTTTGGTATTGTCTAGCAAAATTTTTTCAATTTTAGGAATTTTACAGTTCATCATAGTAAAATTCCATGTTTTGCTTAGAATTTCTAAAATAAATTTATCTCTTCCAAAAATCAAAATAAAGATTACTAAAATATAATAGGATAGAAAACAGAATAACATTCAATCAAAAATTGTCCGGATTCTATGAATACAATCCATTCACGTTTTCTGTCTTTAGAACGGAATTTAAAAAGAAATTACGGCAATCAGAAAATTTAGGACATTTCATCGGAGGCACCTATTTTCACCCAATAAACACAAAAAAACCGTTCTGTGATAGCTCCACTGTAATTCAGGATTGAATTTTATTTATATTGTTTTTTTTATCATTTTTTGTTCCTCCATTTTGCCATCTATTCACGGCAAAAAAACACAACGGGGTAATTCTTAAATTACTAATAATGACAAAAAATTTTGTTGTTTTAGAAATCAAAGGATTACAGCTTCCTACCAATGAGTTGGAGAAGCTGGATATGAAAGCCTAATCCAGCTTGAAAAAAACCTTTCTGTGTGTGTTGCCAGCGGGGCACCCAAGCCTTATGAGTGCCTTCATGCAAACATTTAAGTTTTTTTTTTTTAATACAAAATTTGTAAAACTTCATGACTTTTAAGCCTTGGTGCACTGCACATCTTGTACTTATGGATGGTGCTCCCTCTGGTTTCCAGATCTGGTGATTTTTTTTTAATGTTTTTTGTGATGAAATATAATATTTTAAAAGTCACTATAATTAGCAATTGTAAACCCTCTTTAGTTAAAAAAAAATAATTTATTATTATTGATATAGGAATTTTGCTAGTTTTGCTCTAGTTCTTAGTGATTTTTCATAAACTGGATTTGTCAACACTACCTATAAATGTAATTCTCATCAGTTTGCTCTTTTTGCCTAGTTGAGTACATAGTACATGGTTCAATACCTGTCTTCAGTCCATTACAGTGCTTTGCTTTATTGTTAGCATTATTTTTTAATCTATTTTTCATTATTTTTTTTATTTATATAGGCTTCTGCATATCAATGTTCACTATCCAAACTGCTTAAACCTTTCTGAATTACACAATATAAACCTTGTACTAAAGTTTTTGGTGCATCGAAAACGTTAGTACAAGGTTTATATTAAAGAGGAGTTTTAACTATACTGCGTGTAGTGCTGTTGTTTTTTAAATGTGTAAGGCCTCTGCATTTATCATTTTCCTGTGTCAATGGTTTTTTCAAGAGTTCTAATGAAAATGATGAATTTAGTTTCATTGTACTTATTTTTTAAATGCCATCATGTATTGGATAAATTTTGCATATAAATTTTGGATGAGAGATCAATTTATAAAGGGGAAATTTTTATAAATTACTTTTCCAAATAAAGGATTTGGAAGAGAGAGAGAGAGAGAGAGAAAAGAATTAACAAAGCTTATATATAATTCAATTAAAAATTGCACAATTTACTAAAAATGTTTTATCATCAATTTTATTGCATTATATTTCTGTCATGTGTTTTTGTCAACTATAGGATCTGTCACATTCATTCTTAGAAAAGATATGTTTCAAAAAATTTTTAGTAAATTGTGCAATCATCAATTTTATTGCATTATATTTGTCATGTGTTTTTGTCAACTATAGGATCTGTCACATTCATTCTTAGAAAAGATATGTTTCTTTTCTGATTCTCTTATTAAAAATGTGCAGATATATGAATGCTAATATTTAAATATACAGAGGTCCTCAATTTATGATGGGAATACAGGCGGCCCTCCATATAGATGTAATGCTATATAACTAGAGATCAGACAATTACTGTTTACTGAAATTTCACTTGTAGTTTCAATATATAAATGAATGATGCATAGCACAATTTTAAGTGAAAAAATTTAATTTATTAAAAATTAGAGATCAGATTCCCAATCAACAAAATTCATAATACTCAACAAGTTGAAAAATGATACAATGAAGTAATCATTTAAAAAACAAAGCACTAATCACATCATATTTAAGTCCAAAAAACAAATTTAAACATTTATTTTAAAAATGTTTTGATCTTCAAAACAGATCTTCATTTGCTATATCTCATAGCACATCAGCTTATTTTTCAGAGCCTGGCAGATTTTGAAGAAAAAAGAACAAGTTGATATGCTATGAGATGTAGCCAATTTATTATGTTATCATTCTTATTTTGTTTTTAATGGTAGGTTCTATCAACAAATGTGTGGAGTATTGATAGGCAGCCCAATGGTCAGAGTGATGGCTGAAATAGTGACCGTCTAATTATTTGCATTCGTAAAAAGGCATAAAAATCCATTGGAAGCTAGGCCTGTAGTAGAGAAGAGATCTGCTCCAATGTACGAATTAGAGAAAAGAATAGCAAAATGGTGCAAGGATAAATTGTTAGAGTATAGATGGACGGTAGTTCTTTGAAACAGTTGATTGATAAGTTAATGGAGGTTGGCCCTTTGCCAGAGGAAAAATTAAGTTTTCAATTTTAAAGTGCTGTACCCATCTATTAAACTAGAATTGGCATGTATGGAATTATATTGATTCTTTTTGCAACATTTACCTATGGAAACATTGATCCAGTCCTCATAACAGATATTTGTCATCTTTTGATACACAAGTTCATACTTTCCGTTTAAAAATGAATTTTACCTTCAGACAAATGGTGTACTGATTGGTAATCCCCTAGTTGGGATTATTGCAGAAATGGCAATAGAACCAAAGAAAGAAATGTCTTACCAGTTCTCTTAGAACATGTGAAAATGTATAAACAATATGTAGATTACATACTAGTGATAACTGAAGGAAGTAAATATGTTTTTGACCTGTAGAAAGAAATGACAGACCCAGCATTAAGATTACATCTAATTAAACAAAAAAGTGATGAGTTCTAAATGCAATACTTAGATATAGGAATAAAAATAAAGGAGAATATGACATTAATGTGTATAGAAAGGAGACATATCAATCATTACTTATTACAGCTGATGCTAGAAAGCCTTGATTTTATAAAATGGCTTCTGGACTCCTTCTGGATTCTTTTGGGAAGGCCTGCTCCCCCAAGCCAGTATAAAGGAAGAGCTGAAATGGATAAAATCACAAGTGATTAAACATGGATATAATGAGAGAACTATTTTACGACTTTGGCATAAAATTTCTAAGCACAGTTTGACTTTGTTTAGGAATGAAAAAGAAAGATTATCAACAAACATGCTCATTGGACATAAACGATATAGAGAAGACTACAGGATGTAGGGTTATGTTTAATAAAAGAACACCCTCTTTAACATGATCCATAATGATAAAGATAGAGTAAATCTGAGTGCTATACCAGGAGTATATGAAATTCCGTTCATTCACAACGATACAAGTGAACAAAGGACTTATATAGGATAAATAGAAAGATCGTTAAGTAAAAAGATACTGGAGCATAAGAGAGATATAGTAACAAGTGCAGCGAATACTGTGTTAACTCAAAGAGCACTTGTAAATGATTTAGACATTCATTGGAATGAAGCTAAGATAATAAGAAGGGAAAGTAACCCAAAAAGAGGTCGAGTGGCAGAAACCTTAGCAATATGTGAGAAAAAGAGAACTAGCATCAAACCAGTGAATTTTGTCTACCCATCGATAATTAGCTGTGCCTGGCAGTGGTGCTTGAACTAAGGGGAGCTGGTTAACCGTTAGCAAAGTACTTGGGTTGATTTTATAACTTTGTTATTTTATTATCCAAATGTTAAGCTTGTTATTTTAATCATAATGTAATAAAATTGTTAAAAAGTGTATACTCATTTATAGTTAATGTTTAATTTTGTATTATTAGTATAGTACATATGTACTTAATTGTTTTTCTTGTTACTATGGTGACCACTTGCTAGTATTCCAGAAGGATTTTGTAAGTTTTTAAAAAATTTTTGGAATGTAGCTGAGGAGGATTTAATAAAAATTGAAAGTGCTTCTATAAAGTTGCATTTAATGTTGTTAATTGCTGTGTGATTAATGTTCCTGCCATAGTGCTGTTTGTGAACTTTGTGAGTTTGTTTGGCAGTTCAAATTGGAGATCAAAAACATTTTTTAAATAAATATGCAACCTTATTTTTGGAACTTAACAGCAATTAGTGTTTTTTTTTTTTTTTAATGTTTTCATAATTTAACAGTTATTGAAATAAATTTAATGAAGTAATGTTGAATGAATGATTTTTTATTGTTTACAGCTTTGAAAATTATATTCTTTCCCAATAATTTATATAGGCATTCCTTGTTTTACAGCACTTCTCAATTATATTCCATGTTTTTATATATCAAAAGGAAAATTATCTGCAACTAATCACACAATTATACTTAGAATAATTATATAAAACATAAATTACTACATACACAAGCTGTGTCTGGAATCGTCCTGAGAAACTGAAAGTATGAGACTTGAATTGGACTAGATTAAATTGATATGTGAATGTTTTACCACAGTCACATGGCTGAGTTTTTTTATGCCTAACACTATTGGGCACTTAATGAATAGTAGTGTAAATTTAGGCATGACATTAGCAAATGAAAAAAGGCTATGATTTTCTTTACAGCAGTGGTCTAGAATATAATTACCCTAATAATGAGGTATGGTTCTATACATAAAAAATGTTTTGTATAAAAAAAATTTGGATGCATAAGGTATATTTGCATGACCATATTTTCTGCTAAAATAAGCAATTACTCTAAATGAAGCTAACTAGGGATATTAATTCAAGGATTTCCTATATAAACTGCTTAAAACTCTTATTTCAATTAAACATAAGTTCAGCACTTTTTTGCAGTAGAGAGAAATTTTTATTTTCATAACTTTGCAAACGTTTTCAGTTTGACACCATTCTCAGGCGACATTCTAACTATAACGTAATCACGAAATGGAATGTTACAATCATTACTATGGTTACAATAGAACATCAGTATATGCTCATTTATGTTAAGAAATGAAATTTAAAATATAAAAACATAAAATAACTAAAAATTACAGTTCTAACTATTATGCAGTGCCTTATTAACATTTAAATTAATTACATAAATATATGGAATAAATAAATCAACGTATAAATAAAAGTTCTATTATTTAAATTCTACATAAAATCTTTTATAAACATATTCGTTGAGGTATCAATGTCCTATTTAGCAAATTATTTTGTTTTCAACAAAATTATCTTTTATTCAGTGCGTATTTCCAAACTTGTGACGGTTCCCAAGCAATTTTATCATTTATAAGGCCTTCTTTACTTTTTCTTTTTAAAATCTTAAGCGATTTTGTAATAATCAGCTGCATGTGCTGGGGAATCTTCTTTATCACTTCCGCTTTATCCCATAATATATTGATATCTTTCACATAAGCTTCCTGTGCAAGTGAAGTGTTCAATCTAGCTTGTGTTATATCCTTTCTATGTTCATCTAATTTTTTAGCCAGTTTTCTACTTGTAACCCCTATGTATGCTGTTTTTCTATTACCTTCTTCCTCTTCTACAGGAATTCTATAAACACCTTTTTGCTCTAGTTTATTCAGAGGGTCCTTATCATTCCTGACCGCATTAAAAACCGTGGTTGCTCATTCTAGTGCTATCCTCTTATTCCTGTCCTTTGCTACTTTCTTCACGACGTTTAGATTCCTCAGATGGTATGGGACAGGGAGAAAATCTGATAATATTACAGGAAACTACTTGCTTTAAACCAATTATAAGACAAACAGTTCTACTAGCAAGTATAAAGTTATTTATTAGTGTAAATTACATTTTCGGATCTTTTCTCGATCCCTCTTCAGTACCATTCATTCACTTATAAACTTCCTTCACTTTAAGAGAACATTATAAAATAAAAGATACATTTTTCAAACAAGTGATAACAGAACGGTTTACATATCAGAATGTTAGAACATTAGAACATCATTCGAACATTACACAAGTTAAATATACATTTTGGTACATTAGAACAATATATAAATATCATCTAGCTCAAACATATATATATATATAAGGGAATTTTTTATAAACTTATTAAACTATTATTAACTTATTATTAATGAATTACATCGTCTACATATCTATTAAAGAATTTTATCTGTGTCTGGAACTGTGGTAGTAACTGTTTTCCACTGATCTTATTAGAATTTCTGCTAACGTGCCCACTATGGGGGCTTCCTATTGGTATACCCTCCACTTGCTTAAACATTCTTCCTCTAAAAGTAAAGTATGACCCATAACAAATGGTATGAACTATTTGCCTTATTAAACTTTGTTCACATTGGTCTTGTGGAAGGTGCTCAAGCATAAATCTATATAAACTTAAACAAACGGTTCAATTTTTAATGAAGGATATAACGCTTCATAGTTGTATGTAGCAGACACGTCTCCTGCTTTTACCTCCACTTCTTTAAGCCTGTTTAGGAATGTAATAGTATCTTTATTTAACAAGATGTATGCAAGCATAATAAATAACTTTATATTTGCTAGTAGAGCTGTTTGTCTTATAATGAGAAAATCTGGTTGATCAGTTCTCTGTATTGCTACAGAGTTATTTATAGTGGAGAGCTTCCTTTTAACTTTCTTTAGAATTTGCATCAAAAATGATTTTGTGTAACCATGTTGAACTCCTATGGTCTTAATATAATTTAGTTCTTCTTTTAAATCTTCTTGTTCCAAACAATATATTAGGGCTCTTCTATACAGGCTTCTAAATGCTGACCTCTTGTAACTTAACAGGTCTTTCGACCAACTCGGAATGAGCATCGACTGATACGTTGGTTTTCTGTAAACCTTTGTTATGATCTTTTGCCCTTGCACCTGCAATTGAACATCCAAATAATGTATTAATGTCGTACTTACCTGGTCCTTTTTAAGTCTCAGACTGAATTGCTTCAAAGTAAATTCCTCTGCAAAGATATCAATCTTAGATTCGTCACCCCATAATATTAGGACATCGTCTACATATCTATTAAAGAATTTTATCTGTGTCCGGAACTGTGGTAGTAACTGTTTTCCACTGATCTTATTAGAATTTCTGCTAACGTGCCCACTATGGGGGCTTCCTATTGGTATACCCTCCACTTGCTTAAACATTCTTCCTCTAAAAGTAAAGTATGACCCATAACAAATGGTATGAGCTATTTGCCTTATTAAACTTTGTTCACATTGGTCTTGTGGAAGGTGCTCAAGCATAAATCTATATAAACTTAAACAAACGGTTCAATTTTTAATGAAGGATATAACGCTTCATAGTTGTATGTAGCAAACACGTCTCCTGCTTTTACCTCCACTTCTTTAAGCTGTTTAGGAATGTAATAGTATCTTTATTTGTATTCTGTTGCTCTTCTAAGATGTTATTACACCACATCGCTATAGATTTCTCAAGATAATATGTTGGAGCTAGTCTCTTCTCGACTATAAGTCTAGCTTCAAGCGGGTCTTTATGAGTTTTCAAATAAGCAAACAATCTCGGGCTGGTAGGTGCTTCTTGCTTCTTTATTTTCCATATCTGCAGGAAGGCTGGATGTCTCACTAACTTCTCTACCGTCGCTGCTATCTTTTCTATTGGGTCTCGTTGTAACTGCTCCGCTTTGGTGTTTTCTGTGTATTCTAAGAGGAATTTATCATAAACTTTCTATCCAATAGTACCATTCTCTTCATTTTATCTTCTCTTGTAATCACATAATCTTCTTCATTCATTTTAAAGTTTTTTTGACATTCATCTTGTCTTGCTTGTTTCATCTTCTCCTTACTTTCTCTTCTTGACTTTTGGTTTAAAAACATCCATCTTAAGTTTTCTTTTTCCGAGTCTTCCTGATCTCTAATTATACTTTCAAAAATTGGGATATCATCTATCACTGAGGTTACATTAAATAATGCATAAGATGAGCCTTTTTTAAAAATCTCTTCTGCATAATGAGGGACTTTTATATCCCCTAAAACTGTCAACACTTGCCTAAGGTTAAAAGATTGTTTTCTGTTATCTTTAAGCTTTCTTGAAGATCCATTTGATCTTATTAATGTATCGTTTCCTTAAATCTTGCTTATAATTATCTAACTCATGTTGTACTGTAGTTAAGGGCGTTATACCTGACTCTTTTTCATACTCAGAACAGAATTCTTCAAATTGCTTTTTACGTTATAACACCTTCTTTTCGCATCTGTTATGGCAACTTTAAGGCAAATCTCCTTAGTTCTTCTAAGCACTGCCTTAGACTTTATCGGCAACTTTATTCTATAGATTGAATTCGGAAGTACTCGATTAATTCTACATTGTTTAAGGAACATTAAGATTTCTTCTGCTTTCACTTTCTTTATACCTATGTTTACACACCTTCTATACAATTCCATTAATTGTAGCTGGCTCTGCTCCATTTAATTAATTCAAGGATTTCCTATATAAACTGTTTAAAACTTATTTCAATTAAACATAAGTTCAGCACTTTTTTTGCAGTAGAGAAAAATTTTTATTTTCATAACTTCGCAAGCGTTTTCGATTTGACATCATTCTCAAGTGACATTCTAACTATAATGGTTACAATTGAACATCAATATATGATCATTTATGTTAAGAAATGAAATTTAAAATATAAAAACATAAAATAACTAAAAATTACAGTTCTAACTATTATGCAGTGCCTTATTAACATTTAAATTAATTACATAAATATATGGAATAAATAAATCAACATATAAACAAAAGTTTGCTATTTAAATTCTACATAGTCTTTTATAAACATATTCGTTGAGGTATCAACATCCTATTTAGCAAATTATTTTGTTATCAACAAAATTGTCTTCACAGTTTTTAATGCGGTCAGGAATGATAATGACCCCCTGAATAAACTAGAGCGAAAAGGTGTTTATAGAATTCCTATAGAAGAGGAAGAAGGTAATAGAAAAACAGCATACATAGGGGTTACAAGTAGAAAACTGGCTAAAAAATTAGATGAACATAGAAAGGATATAACACAAGCTAGATTGAACACTTCACTTGCACAGGAAGCTTATGTGAAAGATATCAATATATTATGGGATAAAGCGGAAGTGATAAAGAAGATTCCCCAGCACATGCAGCTGATTATTACAGAATCGCTTGAAATTTTAAAGAGAAAAAGTAAAGAAGGCCTTATAAACGATAAAATTGCTTGGGAACCATCACAAGTTTGGAAATGCGCACTGAATAAAAGACAATTTTGTTGAAAACGAAATAATTTGCTAAATAGGACGTTGATACCTCAATGAATATGTTTATAAAAGATTTTATGTAGAATTTAAATAGCAGAACTTTTGTTTATACGTTGATTTATTTATTCCATATATTTATGTAATTAATTTAAATGTTAATAAGACACTGCATAATAGTTAGAACTGTAATTTTTAGTTATTTTATGTTTTTATATTTTAAATTTCATTTCTTAACATAAATGAGCATATATTGTTCTATTTTAATCATAGTAATGATTGTAACATTCCATTTCGTGATTCCGTTATAGTTAGAATGTTGCTTGAGAATGGTGTTAAACCGAAAACGTTTGCGAAGTTATGAAAACAAAAATTTTTCTCTACTGCAAAAAAGTGCTGAACTTATGTTTAACTAGGGATATAACTACAAATCAAATATTCCAAATTGAATTAACTCCTAATATAATAATTTGGAATTATATTTGCAATTTTAATAATTATTTTAAATCATAACTACAGTGTTATCATCTGTTTGATCAATAAATTAATTTAAATTTGATTAATTTTGATTTAAATTAAATTAATATATATTAAATTTTCGTAATTAAAAGAATGTCTATATCTCTTAAACAAATAATGCATCCATTTAAATTAAAAAAAAAATCATAAGGAAAAAAATCTCTCTTCAAACATCAAGACTTACATTATGATTTTTTGTGCTAATATAATGTATGTATAATTTTAGATACCGTATTTGCCGGCGTATAAGACACACCGGCGCATAAGACGCACCCTCTTTTCATCATCTGTTTGATCAATAAATTAATTTAAATTTGATTAATTATGATTCAAAATTAAATTAATATATATTAAATTTTCGTAATTAAAAGAATGTCTATATCTCTTAAACATCTGAAAAATGGGATATTTATTTCATTTCATGTATAGCATTTATTTAGCATGCCAGTATGCTTATATGTATATAAATAAATTTAAACTAATGAATAATTTTCCATTAAAAATCAGAATTAAAAATAACAAAAATACAACCTTAAGATTGATTTAGATTTGTAATTTTCATAAGTATGAGATTAATATAATTAGAAATTGTGTAAATTAATATGTAATACTATAAATTATAAGAGGATTTTAAATAACATATATTCTAGAATTCCCTGGTTCCAATATCCCATAATATATGATATTCGAGCAAGACCAAGGAAATTGTCATCTCCTACTGGAAGCAAAGGTTTGCAATTTTTATAAAAATACTTAATTTTTTAGAAATATTTTAATAAATAGAAACATTTATACTTTAAACACCAAATAAATTGCTTAAATTATTGAAAGAAATGTTTTTGGTATTTTCCATCATCAGCCATTCTTAAAACTACTGAATATTTAAAAATCATAGAATGCCAAAATAACCTTGTTCTATGGGTAGATAACAAAATACTACATAAAGAATAATATATACTTTCTTAAAGATGTACAGTTCGTTCCAAAAAGATAGTGACCTGCTTCGCAGGGGCTGAGCTTACTGGAAGTTTATCGGTTATAAAGTCTGTCAGTTCGAACGTGCATAGTGGAAGCTAAAAATGGACGCATCCGTTCTGACTAAGAATAGGGGTGAGGTATACGAATGAGATGGGTCGATTACAGCGCTCTGGTCTGAAAAAACTAATTGCTGCTCACTATTTCAAGCCAAGCAGACTTTCTAGTTACGAATTGAGTAAATAGATAACACGCTCTAATATCATTTTTTAAATTTTGGATATTGGTAATTATGAGTATGATATTTACAGATTTATTTTTTCAAATTCTAAAATGCTAATATAAATATATCATATTTGTTTGCTGTCATATATTATATATCCGTATTTGTTTGCTGCCATATATCATATATAAACTATATATAGAGTTTTTTATATACTCCTGTTGAGGATAAGAATGAAATTTTATTTGCGTAAAAGTGAGTTTTTTTAACTTTAAATTGAAAAAAGATTTCATATCGAGAATGGCAGCAATGTTTTATGAATTATAATAACTAGATTTATTAGTAGTATATATATTTGAAAGACAATTATTTGGGTAAATCTAAAGCAAATGCATATTTATATATGACTAGTTCAAAATAAACATTTAATGATATAACTAATAAAGTATTTCATAAGAAATAATTTTTTAAAATGAAATTTTGTAGAAACTGAGATTACTATTTATATCTTTACAAATCGAGTCCAATTCCTTTATAATGTTTTGAGTGAAAACAATAAAAATACAAAATGAAAGATAGTTATATCTTTATGTAAATAAATAATAGGTAAAATTATTTTATTTTAGAATCATTACTTCGTTTAATTGGGACAAACTGGCTTGGCCTGACGTGAGGGCCTATTTTATTTTAGAATCATTACTTCGTTTAATTGGGACAAACTGGCTTGGCCTGACGTGTCCCAATTAAGCGGAATCCACTGTATAGAGTTTTTTTACATACTCCCGTCGAGGATAAGAATGAAATTTTATTTGCGTAAACGTAAAAAATTGAAAAAAGATTTCATATCGAGAATGGCAGTGATGTTTTATGAATTATAATAACTAGATTTATTAGTAGTACTGTAGTGATTCGGAGCCAGGCCTGCTGGAGAATGTCATTCCACACAGGATCGTAATTTTTGCAGAGTTGACAATTTTGTAGTCAACATTGGGTGAATGTGTCTTTCTTCCAGCCAGTCCAAGCTACTCCGTTCTCGACCGTCAGAGTAAGAATAATAAACACGATTCAGTTCAAGCTGTACTAAGGCTCAAATATCATGCAGTGCTTGGTGAGGTTGGCATAAATTATGTGACCAGGATCGTAATGGCAACTTCCTGGGAAAAAGGGGAGATATGTTTATTATTTTTACCAAGAGGATGAGAGAGAACTTGAAACAAAGGAATAATTAGTTGGTTCCAGATCGCTGAGGTATTCAGACGTTCTTGCTCACCTCTGAAGTCGGTCCCCAAATGTCATAAAGGACAGCTGGTGCACTATCGCCGAAGCGACAGTCAAGCCAAGATACCCATCATCCCAACCACCGAGCAGAGAATCCAGCATCCCAACGGAAGAGTTCCAGATCTTGACCAGCTCTCCTGTTCTTCGTCTCTCAGCTAATACTCTTCAGACTTCGACTTCTTCTTTAAGAACTTTTTTCCCGTTTTTACCAACCCAGACGACGTCAACCCATCCAGCACCAGCGTGGGAGGAAACCCAATTTGTAACGAGGTATTGTCCTCCAACCTAGATTGTTGGGCCTGTTCTTTGTAATTACTCTCTCTCAAATAAAGGAAGATGTTTGTTATTACAAACATTGTCTCTGTGTCCATCAGTGTCTAAAGTCTTGTTACCTGTCCTTACACACGCCACAAACCGCTTGTAGGCTATCTGCCTGTTGAGCGTCATTCAATATCTTATCTTTCGGGCTCAGCAGGCTGTGCAGGCCTCACAGTACAGTATATATATTTGAAAGACAATTATTTGGATAAATCTAAAGCAAATGCATATTTATATATGACTAGTTTAAAATAAATATTTAATGATATAATTAATAAAGTATTTCATAAGAAGTGATTTTTTAAAATGAAATTTTGTAGAAACCGAGATTACTATTTATATCTTTACAAATCGAGTCCAATTGCTTTATAATGTTTTGAGTGAAACAAATAAAAATACAAAGTGAAAGACAGTTATATCTTTATTAAAATAAATAGAACATAATACGTAAATATGTAACAATTGAAATCTGTTATACTTTGTCTTTATACCGAACTTTCAGAAAGATATGGTAGAACATAAACTATAAATTTGACTATCCAACACAAATATAAACTCTTATTAGAAAAATTATTAGAAAACCAAAACAGATATAACAACACAAAATTCATTTTGACACTCACGTTCAATTTTTATATTTTCTTTTTTAAAACAGACAATTAAGTTGTCATGGAAACAAAATAAATATCATTTGGTTTTTATCATTTGATCAATTAACGGATATTAAACATTTTATCAATGACTATAATAATATGAAATAAATATCATTTGGTTTTTATCATTTGGTCAATTAACTGATATTAAACACTTAATCAATGAGAATCATTTGGAATAGTTTTTAATTTTATTACAAACGCAGAAAGAAGTATACATTTTCAAGTAAAACAATAAAATACTTCCCATAGTCGCCATTACGTTATTGCTGGTGCATTTGCTTGGTGCTTTAACAATTTATTGCTTAATTACTCGTTTAGTTATGAATAGTTGCCATTACGTTATTGCTGGTGCATTTGCTTGGTGCTTTAACGATTTATTGCTTAATTACTCGTTTAGTTATGACTATATAATGCTGCATTTTGCGAAAATCCGTTTACTTACGACTATATAATGCTGCATTTTGTCAAAATTAATAACACAATATAGATTAATTTGTAAATAATAAATTGAAACTTTCCTAATAAATGCTCAAAATCAATTTTCCGGAAAAAATTATTGAACACCTGTTATTAAGTCTATCTAACCCTGTTGCTTAGAAGAAAAAAATGGAATTGTCCAAACAAAGTTCATTAAAACTAAAGCACCAACTAGCAGTTAAAATAAAAACCAATGGAATTGTCCAAAGCTCTGCGAACTCGAATTCGCGCCTGAACCGATTAATCTCATTGGTTTGTAAGTATTGTAAGGAAGCTGAACATCTTCCGCTTATTCTCCACCTTTCTGGAACAAACTGTACAATATAAAATACTACCAATTAATCATTAGCAAAAATTCAACACACAATGTTCATATAAATGCATTAAATGTATTCTAACACATAGCACAATTTCTCATAGCACCTAGCCATATGGTGGAGAATTCTTCTGCATGTCTATCATAACATTATATCCCATTTAAGCTTTCTTTTCGTAATTTCTGTTGCTTCTTTCAATATGCACTCTTGCTCTTGTTTTATCATGTATTCAAACCTTGGCTTGTTGCTACTTAATCTTGATATTGCCTTCATAATACTTATTTGCTAAGGCAGTATTGAATTTCTGTGCTTTAATATTGTCTTAAAAAAGAAATTTTTTGAAGGCAATATTTTTTTCAAGATTGGTTAATTGGCAAGATGCCAATTAATCTTGAAAACATAGAAAAGGGCATATTGAAAGAAGCAACAGAAATTACGAAAAGAAAACTTAAAAGGGATGTAAACAATAATAAGTCAGCCATGCAATGGAGATTTCTTTTGCAATGTGTTATGAAAAATTACTAGATTATATTTAATATATTTATATGAACAGTTTATGTTGAACATCTGCTAATGGTTGATTAGTAGTATTTTAATTCTTTCAGTGTCTATGATATCAATTTCCACCTGTAATCACATGCTGGTGAGTAATTAAAATTAAGTCTATATGCAAAAAATTAAAATTATCATATATCACTTAGGATGAGTTCAGAAAATTCTCCACGCGAAATCTCTGCTGGAGAAGCTAAAAAATGATATCAAGACCCGTGGAGATGGCAATATAACATGATTTGTTGAATAGCTGGACCTTCAGCCTTTCAACAAATCCTTTTGTTTTATGATGTGACATCATTTTTTAGTTTCTTTAATGGAGATTTCTTGGAACATTTTTTGAACTCACTCTTAGTTTTTATCAAAATATTTTGAATTTTCACAATTTGTTTTTTATTCTTTAACAGTGTAAGCAATTTTTGGAATTTTATTTTCTTCACAACTTCTCATTCCATATATGAGATCACAGAAAGCACAAGTTTTCATATAAAATTCTATTCATTCAACAAAATAGTTGATATTTTTAGATTATAACATCACCTCTGAACAAAACAAGCCATGAATGAAGAAATTTGGCTAAAAGTTTCAGAAATTATTTATAAAAAATTCAAGAGTTACATAACTTTTGTTGAATAAAGTTATATAATATAATTATTAAAAAATTACATAAATTCAATGAAATATTGTAATATTTATTAATATTTCATATTTATTATCTTGTTCTTATATCATTTGTACAATTTTTGGCAGTATTTTTATGTCAAAAAATCCTAATGTATATGAAAATGGTCTCATCTCATATTAGGAGTGGGCAACCCCCGGCCTGCGGGCCACATGCAGCCCTCAAGCAAGATTTGTCCGGTCTGTCACTAAATTTCTCTGTTGCATACTAAAACGGCCCCTCTTTGTGCTGATACAGCGACTGCCTAGACTATACGGTGCCTGGAATATTAGAGATGCTTAGGCTACCCGCTATATGAGGAGCGCGGGCCACATGCAGCCCTCAAGCAAGATTTGTCCGGTCCGTCACTAAATTTCTCTGTTGCATACTGAAACGGCCCCTCTTTGTGCTGATACAGCGACCGCCTAGACTATACGGTGCCTGGAATATTAGAGATGCTTAGGCTACCCGCTATATGAGGAGAAACAGCTGTGATTCCCACCAATTTGCGTTAAGATCAGTTGGGAAGTACTGAAGTTGGATTAGTAAGTTTTGATTGTTTTGAAAAATTTCTTTAATGCATTTTCAAATAAAACAATAAAATAAAATACTTCCCTTAATCACCATTATGTTATTGCCGATGCATCTGCTTGGTGCTTTAACAACTTATCGCTTAATTACTCGTTTAGTTACGACTATATAATGCTGCAATTTGTCAAAATTAATAACAACATAGATTAATTTGTACATAATAAATTGAAACTTTCCTAATAAATGCTCAAAATCAATTTTTGGAAAAAATTATTGAAAATCTGTCATTAAGCCTACCTAACCCTGTTGCTTAGAAGAAAAAAATGAAATCGTCCAAAGCTCTGTAAACTCGAATTCGCGCCTGAACCGATTAATCTCATTGGTTTGTAAGTATCTTCCACTTATTCTCCACCTTTTTGGAACGAACTGTACATATGATGGACATTCTTCATCATACACAGCTGATCTCTTTGTGGATTGTTTATGCAGTTTTCCCTTGAAGATGGAGGAATTATCATGATATCAATTCAATGCTGATAAAAATAATACTCAAGTTTGTCCAGCATGACATCATCATCTACTATCATGCTTCTAACTCCAGCTAAACAGGATCACTATAATTCAAAACAAAACAAAAGCCATGTGTCAGATAATGTAAGACAGCAACTAATCATGGTTTACAATTACAGATTTATAGCATACATATAACATGATGAGGGTAAGAACTTTTAACCTCCCCTTATATGAATATTCATAACTTAAAAAATGCCTGTACCTTTAAAACAAAAATTTATATAAACTTTTTTCATATAAATACTTTAATTAAAAAAAAAACCTTTTATATATATATTATATATATGATTTTTTAAAAGTTATCAATTCAATACATATAAAGTCCAACATTCATTAGCTTTTCTTTCATCTGCAAATTTGTATATAAATTAAATAAGTCTAAAAATTTAATGATAAAAATTTCAGAAAATTTTTCATGTCAGAAAAATGTAAACAAAACATAATAGATTATAAAATCATTCTCTGTGTTTTTACTGCTTGTTACTTATAATTAAATGCCATAATTATAAGTATCCTGTCATCAAAGTATTAATATTTCACTAAATTCAATTTAAAATGGAAATAATTTATTTTACAAACATTAAATATTTGTAGAATTTTAGAGGAAAATAAACCATTATGGAAATATATTTCAATAAAATATAAAAATATATAAATATATTTCATTAAAAATATTGTTTGAACTAAAAGATTTATATTTGTTATTCTAATGAAATTTGAATATATTATGAAATTCAATCTGCAAACATAGGCTCTGCAAAATATAAAATGAATTTTTTATTCCTTTATAAAACAATTTACATAAGTAATTATATGACAGACCCAAATGTTTATTTAAAATAGATAAAAGCACTCTAACTTTTGACATTATATCTAAAAATCATAATAAAATCAATAATGTATTTAATTATAGTGATTTTTCCATAAATATTTTAACTTTTTCTTATATTTGAAAAACATTTGGGTTCAAATAAATCTGAGAAATCACTATTAGGTTACAGATGCAAATCAGAAAGTAACTGTATATTGAGTGCAGCACTAATTTTTATTATAAATCTAAAATTTGATTAAAATAATAGGAAAATTAATGATTCAAATTACCTACCTAGCTAAAAGTTTTGGTAATGATGAAGATCTTTCCTTACTTCCTTTCCCTTTACGTAACTGTCGAGATCTACCACCACTTTCATCACGTTTTTTGTAAATTCTTTCTTTATCCAACTGTATATGTTGTTGTGGAAAAGGTAAAATTTGTTTTTGCTGCAGAGCATTTGGATCATGCTCTATTGTTAATTGTAAAACTTTATTTGTTGACCGTATTAGACTTTCAATCTATATTTAAAACAACAAACAAAGTTTAAATTAAAAACATTGTTTTTTCTTTGAATTAATTAATTATTGTTAATTTTAACAAGGAAATTAATAAATAATCTGTTAATAAATATCAAAGAAAATTTATTGAAACAAATTACAATGCACTATATAGCAACTAGAATTACAAAAATAGAAATAAAAATCAATGAATATAAGTTATAGATTACCAAGGATGATTATCATTAGAATATGAAAAATATAATAAAACAAATTTTAAAAATTTGGCTAATAGACATAATGCAAACAAGACACAACTGGTTATAAAAACAATAGATTGAAAAAAAGTTTATTCATAAAAATTATTATAAATTGGCAATATGCAATTATAATTGATAAAAAAAAACATTCTATATTTAATAAAAAATTAGCAAAGGAAAAATAAGAACTTTGATAGCTCTCATTATATGCAATTAATGCATTCTTATTCAGGAGAGTGTGTATGAAGTGAGTTAGTATTAGCAAAGTGTCATAAGCAACTGATGCAATTATTACATCATTATTTGTTTATGCCAATCTTATCCAATTCAATTTATAATAAACATTTTTATATACTTAGGTTATTTGGACGATACTTACAATTTTAAGAAGTGATGTACTTTCTCTGAACACCAGTGTATATATTTTAATATATTAAATTTCAATTTATGATCATATACACTTGTATATTTTATTTTTTACCAGTGGATTATTATTTTCTTTATTTATCAATTCATACATTTTGTTCTGATTCAAAAAAATAATTTTATTAATCTTTTCCTTGACAATAATAAAATCACTAATTACCCTCTGCTATGCTTTTATAAAATTAAATATGCAATTGAATTTTTTAATAAAAATTCAAATTTAAAATTTCATTCAATTCAATAAATACTGCATTCAATAAAAGCTTTCATACAATGCAAACCAATTTTTTTCCAATAATTAAATTTTAATTAATATTGCAGTAGATTTCACAAAAATACTTGAACTTTTTAAATTTACATCAACAATCCTTATATTATAATGTGTAAGTAAACAAACAATATAGCATTACAAAGAATATTTAAATATTTTTAATATTTTCAAGAAAAATTATGTTTTCCAAATCCAGAAATAATTTTCCTATATAAAAATATTTATTTCCAAACAAATCCATATGCATTTCATATGCAAATAATCCTTGACTTACAATGGGATTTGAACCAAATCCTGCCGTCATAAATTGAAGCAGTCAAAAATCATAAATGTCTAAAGTCTATGGATTCCTCACTACTAATGCTTACTAGGATACTATACATTATCTTAATAAACACAACAAATACAAAACTACAAGAACCAGATCACAGATGCTTTCCATATATCAGACCATTAGGCCAGGGACTAACTCAAGGAGTTGCATTGAACAATCACAGAATTTACTGGTTACATTACTCTCATAAGTATGAGTGGTTGTAAGCAGAGGCAGTTTTAAGTTAAACTACCTGTTTATTTATCATATTTACACTTCCTGATGCATTCATTACCTAATAAAAAGTATAATACAAATATATCTTGTTATTGCAGCAGATATATTTTAAAAAAACCACTGTAAAGCAAATTACAGTCATTTCTCATTTGCTAATATATACAAAAGCCTAAAAACATATTTATACTATTATTCATTAAGTGCACAACTCATGTATCATCTTGGAAGATCCTGGTTTAATTCTGGATCTCACACTTTCCATTTTCAGAATGGCTCCAAGTCCAGCCATCTATATATTAATTTACATTTTATATACCTATTCTAAGTATTATTTTGCAGATAATTTTAACTCTGAGATATAAAATAAAAATATGAAATATAATTGAGAAGTGTCATATTAGCAAAGTGCCATAAAGTGAGGTATGACTGTAATTGAATAATTTGGCAATTTTCCAGGTTCATTATTACACAAATTTCTCAAAATAGTAAAAAAATAAAACTTAATTTTCTGTTTTATCATCAGGTTTGAATAAACTATTATAAATTTGTTTATTCTTTGTAATTTAGATTTCAGAGTAATCAAAATAGTATTTGAATAAGATAGGCTTATTGAAGACAGAATAGATGGGAAAAAATGATTTTCCAACTCTTTTATGAAATATTAAATTACATTAAATAAAATATGTATAAAAGTTATGAGGTAGTTTCATCCGATAAGATTATAATTTAATGTGTACATATATTTTTCAATTAGCAGTATTGTTGGTTTATTGTTTGCTAATAAACCAACAGAACTGCATCATCTGTTGCTCAAAAATAGAACTAATTTAGTGTTGAATATATCCAACAATCGCAAATAATGTAATCAAAATCACATAAGATAAGCCTTATGTTAGCAAAAAAATGATTAAGTTTTTATATTAAAGTCAATAAAAATCTTTAAACTTAACAGGCTTATTGAAGTAGATTATATAAATTTTCATTTTACAAATGCCTCTTTTATGAATTTTTATATTAATGAATTGCATGAATTAATCTAAAATATTCTGATTAATTTTAAAATAGTTTAAATGTTTTTAGCTTCTTAAATAAAGTATGCAAAAGAAATTTAATATTAAAAGATGTTTTGCATTCTGTTTGTAATCTTATTAACTGAAGAGGAGCTAGCCCATAAATAATATTGCTGTTTTTAAATTCATTCTAATTTTAATCTTTGAAGTAATTATCTATTACTGTACTATAAAAGGCTTTTGTATCACCTTGTTTTAAATACTAACCATTTTCAATTATTATTTTAGAGAAAAATGTGTTTCTCAAAAAATATAATAATTTAATTAACACTTTTATTTCATAATTATAATTATTAAAATAATTTATAATTTATATGTTTTTTAAATTTATTAAATACCTCTGATAAAGAATGATCTTTGACAGGAGTACCATTTACTTCAAGTATTCGATCTCCTATATGAAGTGACATAAGATCAGGACTCATATCTAAACTGAAATTAAAAATAGAACTTAATTAATTTAATTAACATTTGAAATAAATGTAAAAATATAACTATTAGATGTGAAAATATAATTCATATCTTCATATCAATATAATAAAATGCTTCCCAGTTTAATCCCAGGCCAAGGCAGAATTTTTTCTTAAGATAAATTAATTAAAAAAATCTAGTTAATTATTAATTCATAGATGGCGCCACTCTATTTAATCATTAATTTATTTATTATTAAATGGTACTAACATTAGTATAAATTATTTCTAATTATTAAAATTCCCATTAAATTATCAAGGGATTAATTTGGCAGTTTATGCTCAATTTTGATTTTAATAAAATGTTGTTTTGTCATGTTCATATGCTAGACTAAATTAATGTGAATCTTACTGGATAATTGCAGATCATATATTCAAAGCTCAAAAATTGTTCCAACTAGCATGACATAGTTTATAGATGATTTTTCATATTTCCTTATTATGATTTTTTCTGGATCATTATTTTGATCATTCTAAAATACTAGTAAAATAGTGCTAAATCACTTAACAAAATGTATTTATATTGAATGGCAAAAATTAAATTACAAAACACAAAAAATAACAAAAAAATTTTAAATGAAATTTATTGAAATTTCATAAACCTGAACATTATCATTTTATTCAAGTATATGAACATGAATTAAAAGATTTCAGGTTTTATAATTTAAATTTCAAAATAGTGAAAATCATCAAAATCAATAAAAGAAACAAAAATATTACTCTGTCTAACATCAAACTAAAATACTAGTAAAATACAGCTCTAAGACAGGAATAAACAAATTTATTCAAAATACAAGGCAGTAGCACTTTCGATTCTCTAGAATCCTCTTCAGCTACTAACGAATTACATAAAAATTGTTCTAACGAACGCCACGTTTTTACGTTTTACAATTTAAAAATAATGTTGCTATAGCAACACAATATAACATGTTTAAAACAAAATATACAATAAACTATCATAAATTATGTTACAGATTATAATAGGAGCTTTCAAACTTAAAAGAACACAATAACAAGAAAAATTATAAAAGTTAATTTAAAACGCATTGGACATAACAAGAAAATCTTAAAAGTTAATTTAAAATACATTTTAACATTTAAATATACAATAAAATTTAGTTAATTTTCACACCATTTCCAAGCATTACTTATAGTAGCGGGATCCAGTTTGTTGATCGGCTTCGTGCTTGCATTGCGTTTAGTATA
>AYEL01078597.1:0-18970 GCA_000484575.1 Olivierus martensii
ATTCTTCCTCGGCCTTGGAAGAGCACCGTCCTTTTTAACTCTCTATGTACTTCGTAAGTATACTTTTATGTTTTGGTTTATAAATTTTTCTAATGATAATTCTTCCTGTTTAATATTCAGTAATGGAACTAGTTGGAAAAGAACAACGTCTTTACGTAGGAGTAATGAATAGATTTGCTTCGGGATTTGGGCAAATTGTCATATCCGGACTTATTTGGGTGTTCAGGGATTGGTTTTATTTGGATCTAATATCTGCTTTATTATATGCAATTATTCTTCCTTTATGGTGGTAATGATTTTTGGTTTATTTTATTGAATGCAAAAAGAGAAATCCTAAATTTAAAGTATTAAAATTCCTTTGCATTGCTTCATATAATAGGTTTACTCCGGAATCTCCAAGATGGCTGTTGTCTCGAGGAAGGGTTGAGAAAGCGGAGAAAATAATTAGAAAAGCATCAGAGATAAATAAATTAAAAGTGGAAAATTTCAATGAAAAAATAAAAATTTTATCAACAAGAATTATTAAGGTATCATAATGTTATCTGCAATTATAACTTTAAATTACAAATTATGCATATTAAATTTTCAAATAATTTAAGGAAATCGAGGAAAAGAATAATAAAGAAGTAACATTTCTGGATATAATGAAATGCCGTAATTTAAGAAGAATTAGTTTAATTTTATATATTGTTTGGTAAGTTTTATAAATTAACATGAATATTCACAAGATTATAGAAAGTAAAACATATTCTTTCAAATATCTATTATACAGTTCGATCACATATCTAACAGGAATCCCAAAACTTTTCATTAATGCATGTCATTCCTGTGTTAACATTATAAGGAGCAAATGCAACATAACTTCTTTTAACCTTTGTTAGCATAGTAAGTAGAAGAAAACAATCATACGTAGCTTATTTCTGTACAAATATTCACGTTCGTGTGTGAAATATTTTTAATTTGAAGGCCAGACGGTCAAAAATAATAATTTAGTAAAAACTATACTCAAATATACTGTATCTTTCTTTTTTTTCTTTCCATAACCCTTCGATTTACAACAATTGTTTCATCTACCTATAATAATTTAAATTATGCATAATGAATTTATAAATCTGGAGTTATATTTCAATTTATCTTTGGAAAAAAGAAAATTTTCGAAAATTTTTGGATTATAAGAATGAGAAACTGTTGTTTATAAGAATTGCAAACAACAGTTTCTTATTCGTAAATTTTTTGTATTCAGAAATTTTATATTTATTGTTCTCTTCAACTATAATAACATTACTGCTGAAAATAAACGTATTAGCATAATAATAACGCCGAAAATATATTATGTGATTTTTTTCAAATCGGTTGGATTCAATAAATATTTTCAACTATAAGGCTGGATTCACATTGGCCTTGTGACTACGATCTCCACCACAACCGCGACAGTTGCTATAGAAACAGTCCCGTCAGGCCTTATTCCCGACTCTCTACTGCGACCACGACAATATTCAACTTGCTGAATATTGTCGTGGTCGCAGCGGATACGTCATACATCTTTATATTGGCATCATTACGATAGCCAATAGAAAGAAGGGATTTGCCTCTCTGTTACGAGCTGTATGGTACATCAGCTCTTATTGGCTGTTGTTTACGCAGTTACTATTGGTTGATTCGAAAAATCGTGAAGCCGGTCGTGATCAATGTGCATGTTCTATCGAAGTTGTTAGTCATAGTCATAGTCGTAGTCTTGGTCTCAGACCAGTGTGAATCCAGCATAATACATCAACCAATTTTGCGTGTAGTGCAGGTAAAGAATATTCCATGAGAATATCGCGGCTTATTTAATGAGGATATGGAGACAATGATTCCTGTAGCATATAGTGATGCTTATTAGAATGTTGATGAAGATAATTTATTCATATATACCATGTAAATAATACTAACCAGCCAAACTTCCCCTAGAGGTTTATTTTTTGAAAGAACTGCAAAATTAATAATTTTTTTTTTTAATTTACGCTACGATGCCACTATCTGTTGGATTAATAATTATTAATTTAAATGAATTAATAATTAAAATAAATTTAAATAAATTAATAATTAAAATAATTATTAATTTAAATGGTGAGTTATGAAAACCTATGATGGGTAGAGTTGGAGCAACCGTTGCTCCATTCATGAAAGAAGCGGTGAGTTATGAAAACCTATACATAGCACATCTATTATTCAGTAATTGAACTTTAATTTTTACTAATAGATGGCGCCACCTTAGATTAAATTTAAATTAATAATTATTAATCTAACAGATAGTGCACCGTAGCGTAAATTAAAAATAATTATTTATTTGGCAATTTATTTCAAAAAATAAACTTCTAGGGGAAGTTTGATTGGTTAGAATTATTTGGATTGAGTGAATCTCCTTAGTAAATGTGATATATACCAGGGGTGGCCAACTTGTTTGTCATTAAGATCGACATTATATGTTAACAATGAGTTCGCGATCTACCTTCGAAATTCTTTGTTTGATGATGAGAGTAGATAGGAGCCCAAAATCACTTTTCCCAAAATGACAATAACTCAAAACGAGATATCCGGCTTCGGCGACGGTTTTCCTTTTAATTTACTCATAAATCTCAAACCCAATACTTCACTTCAAATCTCACGACTGTCAATTCATAGACGCCATGTTGGCATCGTCAGCGAATTTAGAATTTTGTCTAAATGCTCTGCTGCTACCGGCTATTCTGTTTTAGACCATACTCAGCAATAAAGCGAAATTTTCGCTTTAGTTGTCTAGAGAAGGCACTATGCAGTAAGAGAGTCGTCCGATAACTTACAAGATCGACTACAAATCGAGTCGGCCGGATTGCCGCGTGGTATATCTTTGGCTTACCACCCTGGAGGATCAGGGTTCAAATCCGGGTCCCACACCTCCAGTTTTTGCTTCTTATTAGAATGTTGCTGAAGATAACTTATTCATATATACTAGTGCTTTTCAAAGTGTGGGTCGCGACCCCACATGGGGTCGCGTAACAAAATTTAGGGTTGTAGTAATTTTAGCAAATATTTTAATTCGTATTCCTAGTTTATATACCTCTAAACCCAGGATCGCGAAAATATTATCTTCGGGTAAAAGGGAAAGGTCCAAGTGGAAAAGTTTGAGAAGCGCTGATATATACCATGTACTGTAAATAATCCTAATCAGCCAAACTTCCCCTTGCGGTTTATTTTTGAAGTAACTGCAAAATTTGTCTATTATTTAATAATTGAACCTTAATTTTTTCTAATAGATGGCGCCACCTTAGCTTAAGTTTAAATTAATAATTATTAATCCAACAGATAGTGGCACCATTTGGCAGTTAATTCAAAAAATAAACCGTTAGGGGAAGTTTGACCGGTTAAGATTATTTGCATGAATACCCTTAGTAAATGCTGATATATACCATGATTATTATTTTGATAATCATAATTTTTTTTTAATATCTTGCAGGCTATCCATAATTTTATCCTATTATGGACTATCATTTGCCTCGACTACAAATCGCCCCGCGATCGACCTGTTGGCCACCCCTGATATATACCATGATTATTATTTTGATAATCATAATTTTTTTTAATATCTTGCAGGCTATCCATAATTTTATCCTATTATGGACTATCATTTGCCGCTGATAATATAGGAATAGACATATTTTTATTCTCCGTCTTGGCTGCATTAGTAGACATAATAGCAGGCTTTTGTTATTTTTATCTTCAAAGATTTACGGGACGGAAATATGGACAAATCGCTCCTATGTTTGTAACTGGTGTAGTTTGTCTTTCGGCTATTGCTGTACCCACAAGTATAATTTTTTTAGTATTAATTTATTAATTTTTACATCTATTAATTAATTTCTATTAATTCGATTTTTATGTTTTCAGATATTCCTTCGCTTCTATTGGCTTTAGCAGTTATTTCTAAATTTAGTCTTTCAATTTCCCTTACATCTATATATGTATTAACACCTGAAGTTTGACAAGTATAATTTTTTCGTATTAATATATTAATTTTTACATCTATTAATTTATTTCTATTAATTCGAATTTTATGTTTTCAGATATTCCTTCGCTTCTATTGGCTTTAGTAGTAATTTCTAAATTTAGTCTTTCAATTTCCCTTACATCTATATATGTATTAACTCCTGAAGTTTATTCTATTGGCTTTAGCAGTTATTTCTAAATTTAGTCTTTCAATATCCCTTATTATCTATATATGTATTAACACCTGAAGTTTATCCAACTGTTGTTCGAAATGTCGGTTTAGGATCATGCGCTATGATGGGTAGAGTTGGAGCAACCGTTGCTCCATTCATGAAAGAAGCGGTGAGTTATGAAAACCTATACATAGCACATTAATAAATATATCTAGTATTGCTAACTTTATAATGATTTTTAGGCAGAACATCTACATCCTGCTTTTCCACTAGCACTGTTCGGAATAATCTCACTTATTGGAGCTGGACTAGTGCTATTCTTGCCAGAAACTAAAGATATAAATTTAACAGACACACTGACGCAAGGAGAAATCGTAGGAAGGTTTGTGGTTTATGATTTAATAAGAGAATGATAAAAACTTTAGAATAATATTAACATTTTCATGCAAAAATATTTAATGTGATTATTTCTAAATTTAGGCAAAACCTTCAAGGAAATAAGAAAAAAACATGCTGTTTAAAGTGATGTGAATTATAGTATTTAATCTTGACGTGAAAATATCGAGAAATCTTTGTTTCTGTATCATTTGTTAGAAAAGTTTGATTGCGTGTAAAATCAGTAAAAAATAAATAAAAACAAACACAGGTATCCCACTGTTTAAGAACATTCTATTTTGAAATTTCCAGTTTGATGAACTATTTAAATAGGTATCATTTTTTTATTTCTGAAGAAATCACTTCATCAGCGATCAGTAATCCACTATAATTTGTTCAATTCAATTGTTGTATATCTTTCTACATACTTGTTTATAATTTCTAATATATATCTTAAAGTTTTTTGCCCGTTTGGCTACTGAAATTGTTATTTATATTCAAACAATTTCATAAGTCAAGTGTGTTCTTGCCAATTTAATAACATAAATAATTGATTAATTTTTATGTATATGTAAATCTTATTCTTTTCGCGGATTGTATCAGATATATTTTCAAAAACTTTTTCTGTATATCTCGATTGTGTTGTTTTAAGCCGCTTTCCATTCAATAGGCATTAATTAATAAATTTTACATTCATATGCAAATTTAAATCTTATTCTTTTCGCGGATTGTATCAGATATATTTTCAAAATCTTTTTCTGTATATCTCGATTGTGTTGTTTTAAGCCGCTTTCCATTCAATAGGCATTAATTTGGGAGCCGTATAGTACTGCGATGGTACTGGATTGGCCGTATGAAAAACGTTCCACTTTCCAACTTAGAAAATGTGGAACCCTTTTCAATTCTCAGATCCTGCTCGTAGAATGAGGTCAGGGCTCTGCCCGTGGATCCTCATTCTCCAAGATCCAACTGATACTCCTCAGGAGTGGCAGGTTATCGAAAGACTTTCGTCATTTAGTAGTCTACTTGAATGGAAAGTGGCGACATCGGTTGACTATAATTAACACCATGAATCGCCACAGCTGAATTAGAGTCAGCCGTTAAGTGAACGATTTCCATATTTTAGAGAGGGTTTAGTTGGGTCAGAATCCTCTCAAAAAACTGGAATTGTGGAATCCGGCAATTAACATGAATCCTTCAGGGTGGAAGCACAGCACGTTTCCATTGTGGTCATCCTGCTGACTTTGTATAATTTTATATTAACAGAAAATTGATTTTGGCTTTCCACTGAAGGATCAGGAATCCAATGCAACGTTATGCATAAACTATAGCACAAGTATCTGTACGTAATGCACTTATTGCATTTTGCAAAATACTGTTAAATTCATAAAAATTATTGCAGATTATTACAGGTATGTATAATAAATTTTACATTCATATATGCAAATTTAAACTGCAAATGATTTTATATGCTGATGAACTTCAATGGACTTAAAATATTCATTCATACAAGTAAAAAGTAAAATCACAAATCAGTTTTTTTGTTTTTCCCCTTTAAATTATCATCAATATTTCTGAATCATCAAAATCAGTTTTGAATTTTATTAAAGAGTTTTTCTAACATCGCAATAAGAATAAATGTTTTAATTTAAAAATTCAGTGATTAATTAAAATTCGTTCTAATTTAATTTCTTTTAACATCGTTAATTTAGTAAATTTTGTATTAAGAAAAAAAAAATTTATACTTTAAATTCCTTATAATAAATATAATACTGAAGTTAAACCAGAAAATAAAGAATAAACTCGGGAGAAAGAATAAATTCCACCTGGTGGCGAAAACTTAAACTATTTGTTTTTTATCGGAAATTGTGATCCCGTGGACTAATTAGCATATATACCAGTTTTAGGGCATGGGCATATATATGAGGCGAAAGTCCCATAGAGCCCTGTACTAAAATTCCGTATCACTTTACATCGAGCGCCATCTGCTAGGCGGCAACTAAAATAGTTTTACTCTAATTTTGGTTGCTCGTTTAATAATTGAACTTCTTTACAATAGAATCTAAAAGAGATGATATACTTGAATCACAATAACTATTATTAAAAGTTTTTAACGTGATATTTTTGTTTATGTATAATAATCCGAAATGTCTTAATATACGAAATTCCAACATTTTATAAAATTTAAGTTAAATTTTTAAATTACCAAAAATAAAATATATTTACAGTACATTCTACCGTCATGTTTATAACATACACAAACTGTACTCCTTAAAAAATATAATTATTTTTATTTCCACATAAATTACAAATAAATGTTTTCAGCACTAACAATTATAAAATGATATATTGGTTATTTGATTTCAATATCTGTATTTATTATCATCATCATCACAAAGTTCTATTTAAAAATTGTAATTTCCAATAAATCTTTAAACACACAATTAAAGAAATTAAACTTAATACAGATTCTTCTATCAAATATATCGACTCTTTTGACAGCGACAAGTCATTTCCTACATCTATAAAATAAAGGTTATATCGTAACTGTTTCTAAAAATGAAAGTATTATACTTACAATTCCACATCTGTTGTAATCTATGAAATATAACATTTGAATTTCTACGGAGAGTATTTTCGCAACTTGAAACAATGCAGTATGTACCGCCTCTGCTGAAATTACTCTTTATCTCTAATAAAATATATACTTGTATTCACAAAAAATGGACGATAATAACGGATACTAATCCTAGGGAATCCTAAATGACCAATCGACTAGTGATGGGTCGTTAATGAGTGATTCGATCAGAATGATTCAATCACTAAGTGAATCATTTCATAAAGACTGCTTTAAAACTATAACCTTGTAATTTTTGTTCTTTTTGTCATAAAGACAGGAATATTTTCTTATGTTTTTGATAAACATCTAAGTATTTACAGCAGACAATCGTCGCTTACTTTCCGCCACGTTTCAAACGTATATGACGTCATATGTAAATAATGCTATGATTGGTTTTAGTTAGGCAGAAACCTCGAGCAGAATGAAAAACTTGAGCTGTGCTAATATCCATTTTTTGCCTTGTTTCTGCTTCGATACGCATAAATTTCTTTCTGCTTTTTGCCGTTTTTTCTGCAATTCTGGGCAGAAAAGTCTCGGTGTGTTCCAGGCTTTATTTCATGACTATAAGATAACAAACCTTTTAACAGGGCATCGATTTGACAAAGTATATTTCGTTGTGGGTGATTGCAGGCCATGCCCCGTCACTTGAGGAGACAACGCCTATCAACCATGTTATCGATTCAGAATTAAACATTTTTATAAAAGAAAAAAATACAAATATCAAATTCCCGACAATCATCATGCATTCCGACTCCGTCCAGTATTGCGCGTCTCCACACATTGGAAATCGCAATCCCGTGGGCTAATTAGCATATATACCAGTGTTAGTGTCACCTGTTGATTAGAATCCGCTCCAGTGAATTGCGAGTAGAATGAATTATGTTATAACTATCCTGTATGTTGGATAGATCACCGTTAAGATTAGACATTTGAAACTAATGGATTCCAAATTTTAAATAAATGTGGGTAATTTATTTATTTATTTTTATTTAATTAAAATTAATAAAAAAATATTTGTGATGGATTGTCACGGCTTCATAATATCTTGCATCAGCAATATACGGAATGCATATTGCTGATGAAGCATAGAGCGATTTGAATTTCTCCGTTCATGCTATTCACTTCTGAAAGGATCAGTTATAGTCCATTGTACAGTTCGTTCCAAAAAAGTCCTGCTTCGCAGGGGCTGAGCTTACCGGAAGTTGATCGGTTATAAAGTTTGTCAGTTCGGACTCTGCATAATGGAAGCTAAAAATGGACGTGTCCGTTCTGACTAAGAAATAGAAATTAAAAATGGTCGCGTCCGTTCTGATTAAGAATAGGGGTGAGGTATACGAATGAGATAGGTCATCGACATGCAATAAAACGACTTCGTCATATGCTTTTGCGCATGCTCAATATTTTCTGAAGTTGCTCTCTCCTAGATGGCGTTAAAATCAATTGATACGTAAAATCGACTTCCGTTTCTCCTCCTTCTATATATGCTCCCTGTTTTAGGGTAGTATGTTGATTAGAACCCTCTCCACAGAGTTATGAGTAGAATCAGTTATGTTATAACCATCTTGTATGTTGGTTAGACCATCGTTAAAATTAGACATTTGAAACTAATGGATTCCAATTTATTATTTATACACTGTCCAACAGTTCTATTTGCAGCTTGAATAATTCTAAAACAATTTAATTAGTTGTCAACATAAAATAAATATATAAAATTAGTTTATTTCAATTTAACTACCAATCACAAGGAGTTCAGTTGCATAAAAGCATTAAAATAAAATTCTCTGGAAAAAAATTAACAAAAAATATAAGATTTTTTTAATGAGCATTATAATGATTATCTCTTACAGGTTATGTTTTTCCTTAGATTGAGAAGTCATTAATGACTTATCAATATACAGTATTGCAAACAATAATTTGTTCTGGGTTAAATTGAGATTTGATGATTTTTTTGTTTCCATTCAGTTAAAGTTGAAAAAATACGAAATTGAATTATTCGAAAATATTCTTGAAAAAAGAAGAAATATATATATATATATATTACCCAAGAGCAAACTAAATAAAACAACAACTATCAGATGGACTTGAGAAATATTAACAATTTTCGAAATCATCGTAATAACAGGGAAAGTTATTACGATGATTTACATATCAGCAAAGGAAGGTAGATGGAAAATTTCTGAATTTGCATATTTTTTAAATGCTGAAGATATTGTGTATATAATTCCTTCCGTTAGACATACATGAGCAATAAAATTCTTACAAACAGTTCATATTGTTTGAAAGATTAAATTGAATCAATTAAAAGATGAAAAAATAGTAAAAAATGATAGGGTTTCTTTATTTATTAGGTTATATAGGTCTATTTGTCAGAAGAAACTATAGATTTTTATTATATTTTTAAATTTTTCCTATTACACCTACACCCAGTTTCACTTGCGTTCCTTGGAAAATACAACTCATACCGAAACGTCACAAATCGAGAAAAAATTTCCATAAAAATCTATTGATATATGAAAAATAAATAACTAGAATTGCTATTTTCATAATATAGAAAGTAAATGAATAACATTGCATTATGTGGCTTACATTTTTCCTACTTTATACTGGGAGTTTGTTTGTTTGTTGATGGAAAGAATTAGTAGGGCGTACTCCTAAGGTATAACCCTTAAAGAATGAAGGGAAATGAGAAAGGGAGGGAAAAATTAGGATAGTAAAAAGTCCTGTCAAAAAAATGTGACAAGCCACTAGACCAGGGGTGGGCAAACTTTTGGGAGAAAGGGCCATATTGCATCAATGAAGCGTGACCACAGCAATTAGTTGAAGGAGGGTGCAAGCGCATTAGTGTTAGAGAGATAACTACATAATGATTAAAAAAAAGCTTTTTGTTAAATATAAAATCGGTCTTTCTGCAAAGCGAATTATACCCTTCAAGAACGGCACAACGTTCTAAATCATTCCTTTGTTCCGAAAAGTTTGGACAAATTTCAAGATGAAATGCTGAGCATTATTAATTTCATTGCTATTGCAAGTACAATTGTCATTTTCTATAATTTTAAATCTTTTGAGATATTCCTTCAGATTACCGTGACCCTTAATGACTTGGGTAAGGAAAAAAATTGGTTGGAAATGTTTACAGTTCCAAATTAATTCAATATTGGTTAAGAATTTAGCTGCGTGCCTACCTGTAGTTTCGTTGTTCCATTCAGTTTGTCAGAGGAGAAAATAAATTAACTGATATGTTTTTATATAGCTAATTGGAACTACGTTAAAGGTTATAGGAACTGGGTTAGTTATTACATTTTTTGCTAAGAAGTCCGCCTTATCGTTCCCTTTATTGTTAGAATGCCCTTTGATCCAGTAGAATTTAATATCAAATTTGTTTTTATTTTCTTGAAAAAGCATTTTGATTTGTTTTGCTATAACAGAGTGACTTTTCTTTTATACTGAGAATAGTAGCTGAATGATGTACTGCTAGGTGTTCTTATTAAAGGAAAATGAATATTCTCCAAGGCGTAAAGAATGACATGTGAGCTGACGCGCATGTCTTTTCCGATAGCAATCATGTGGATGACATAGATTCAAGCAATTCAGCACTGAAGGCTGGCTAACGTAAGTAAGAAAAAGTTATATTTAGATTTATTTTAATTTAATGTAACTATTTATCAGAAAACTTTCATCATGCCATATTGTGTTATGTTATCTGCAAAAACAAAAATTATGCCAAAAATACGATTATAACAAAATGAATTTGGCTTGTATTTATTTATCAGAAAACTTTCATCATGCCATAATGTGTTATGTTTAGCTGCAAAAACAAAAATTATGCCAAAAATACGATTATAACAAAATGAATTTGGCTTGTATTTCTACTAGCGCTGCAGATTTATGTAAACATTGTGGGATTGGTATGCAATCAATATAATGTGAACTTCCTTTGATAGAAAGTGAAAACAATTCTCTCAATGGCTCGAATGAGGAATTTTACGACTTAAAAGGAAATGTTATCTTAATTGTTTTACAATGAAGCTTTGATAAAAAGGTATAGCAAAACTATGTAACTGGTTTTAGTATATTTCAATGTTAAATTTTACAATAAAAATACGCTAAAATTTATTTTTTGATATTTTAAACATAATATATTAAATATGTATTCAACTACGTTTTAATAACAAGATGTTTCTCAATAACAGGCAATTGAGACAAACAGTATAAACATTCTGGGATTGGTATGCAATCAATATAATGAGAGCCTCCTTTGATAGAAAATGAAAACAATTCTCTTAATGGCTCGAATGAGGAATTTTACGACTTAAAAGGATATGTTATCTTAATTGTTTTACAATGAAGCTTTGATAAAAAATTATAGCAAAACTATGTAACTGGTTTTAGTATATTTCAATGTTAAATTTTACAATAAAAATACGCTAAAATTTATTTTTTGATATTTTAAACATAATATATTAAATATGTATTCAACTACGTTTTAATAACAAGATGTTTCTCAATAACAGGCAATTGAGACAAACAGGCAATTATGCTAGTCTTCATAAAATACAAACGAGATGTTTCTCAATATTGCATTTTATGACGACTAGCATAATTGCCAGAATTAAAATGTATATATTTGTAGAAGCGATAATTCATCAAACATACTCAAAATCTATCAGACCTCTTGATTTAAATCATATTCAGTACTATCAGTACTGTCACTTATATTTTAAGCCAATATTCATAGCCCTATGATACTTTCTGATTTTTTGTAACTTGTTTGTCTCAATATTTTGCATATAATTATATTTTTATTTATGCATAGCAAAACAAGAAAGCTGCTTTGTAATTTTACTCATAAATTAAATTTTTAATAATAAATTTCAGTCCTATAGCTGATCTGTCCTACCTGTCTAATTATCGGTTCAACATTTAATTTTAAAATGTTTCATTTTGATTATATGCTCACTGAATGAACTGCTTAATTTTGAATAGTTTTTCAAGGACTTATGCTTGCCAGAATTAAAATGTATATATTTGTAGCAGTGATAATTCATCAAATATACTCAAAATCTACCAGACCTCTTGAGTTAAATCAGATTTAGTAGTATTATTTCGGTCACTTATATTTTAAGCCAATATTCATAGCCCTATGATACTTTCTGATTTTTTGTAACTGGACATTACTTGCTTCACTCACATACTAAATGCCTCTTTCAATCTGGTTAGTATTAAGTGAAGGGGCATTTCAGTGCCCATCATGCGCTGCCAACACTCCTGATGGAATCAGGAGTGTTGAGCGGCCTATGATGGGAACACTCCTGATGGACTGATCAAGAGACTATGATGGCCGCATTCCTGATGGACTCACACTCCTGATGGAACAGCTGTCAAGTGGAAAATGCCGTTTAACTGATGGAATCAGAAATATGGGCCGCCCATGATGTGAATACTCTTATCACGACATTGTGATGGGCCATACTCCAAATGGAATCAGCTGTCAGGTGAAGAATGGAATTTAATTACCTGGGATTGAACGCTCCTGAAAAATATTTTGGAAGTGTGCGATCCGTAAATTGACTCCGAATCTTCAACTCAAATGTGTATTAGGCTTTCATTCGGTTGACAATTTTGAGAAATGGTTAATAATTTTTAATTAATTTCTTAGATTTTATTTTTTGTTAGAATCAATATCAATTGGAACAATTCATATAATTATTTTGTTCACATTCATTTTTATAGTTATCTTGCACTTGATGTGCATTCATACAAATGTGAATAAAGTACGAAACAGATAATTTTTTTTCTCTTTAAATTTACAATATAAATTTGCTAAATCATCAAAGTTAAATGAAAATCATATTATGAATAGAATTTTGTTAATATAGCGGTAACAATAAAAGTTTAAAACAAATATAAATCTTGAGCTTTTCCCCTTCTATGTAGTTTGACGTTGCTTTCTCCACATTGGGTACACAGCGAATGGTTATTTCCATGCTTATTAGGAGCCACCATATTCCTGTTGCGGTCCCCTACTGGACAACATTCAACTACATTTTTCCATGTGTAAAGTAAAAAGAAATTCTCATTCTACATGTATATCTATCAAATTAAAGTTTACGGAAAACACTCCCATTTCTATTGTTAAGTTTGTAAACAAGTTAATTCTCATGAAGCTAGTAAAAAATTTTATTACATTCTTAAATAAATAAAAAGATTTAAAATATGAATTATATTTTATTTAAATTATTTTCCTGATATTTAATGTATATTGTCCATTATTGTATTTAAATGAGACAAATAAGTATACGCTAACTTTTTTCCTTGAATTTTAAAATTTATATATTTGTTTTAGTTGTTGAAAAATGAATTAAAATAATATATTTACTAATTACCTTAATTAAAATTTCATTGTTAGCGATAATTCATCAAATATACTCAAAATCTACCAGACCTCTTGATTTAAATCATATTTAGTAGTATTATTTCGGTCACTTATATTTTAAGCCAATATTCATAGCCCTATGATACTTTCTGATAATTTGGAATTGGACATTAATTGCTTCACTCACATACTAAATGTCTCTTACAATCTGGTGCGTATTAAGTGAAAGGGCATTCCAGTGGTCCCTTAATGGGCAACATTCAACTACATTTTTCCATGTGTAAAGTAAAAAGCAATTCTCATTCTACAAGTATTTCTATCAAATTAAAGTTGTGGGGCCCATGATGGGAACACTCCTGATGGATGAACAAGAGACTGTGATGGGCCACATTCCTGAAGGACTCCACACTCCTGATGGAATCAGCTGTCAGGTGGAGAATGGAATTTAATTATCTGGGAATGAAAGCTTCTGAAATATATTTTGGAAGTGTGCGACCCGTAAATTGAGTGACCCGAATTAAATCTTCAATAAGTATTTCTATCAAATTAAAGTTGTGGGGCCCATGATGGGAACACTCCTGATGGATGAACAAGAGACTGTGATGGGCCACATTCCTGAAGGACTCCACACTCCTGATGGAATCAGCTGTCAGGTGGAGAATGGAATTTAATTATCTGGGAATGAACGCTTCAGAAATATATTTTGGAAGTGTGCGACCCGTAAATTGAGTGACCCGAATTAAATCTTCAATTCGAAAGTGTATCAGGCTTTCATCCGGTTGACAATTTTGAGAAATGGTTAATAATTTTTAATTAATTTCTTAGATTTTATTTTTTGTTGTACGATTCCCAAATAGTGAGGAATATTCTGAATTAATGTCAATTGGAACAATACATATAATTATTTTGTTCACATTCATTTTTATAGTTATCTTGCACTTGATGTGCATTCATACAAATGTGAATAAAGTACGAAACAGATAATTTTTTTCTCTTTAAATTTACAATATAAATTTGCTAAATCATCAAAGTTAAATGAAAATCATATTATGAATAGAATTTTGTTAATATAGCGGTAACAATAAAAGTTTAAAACAAATATAAATCTTGAGCTTTTCCCCTTCTATGTAGTTTGACGTTGCTTTCTCCACGTTGGGTACACAGCGAAAGTTTATTTCCATGCTCATTAGGAGCCACCATATTCCTGGTGCGGTCCCCTACTGGACAGCATTCAACTACATTTTTCCATGTGTAAAGGAAAAAGTAATTCTCATTCTACATGTATTTCTATCAAATTAAGGTTTTACGGAAAACACTCCCATTTTTATTGTTATTTTGTAAACAAGTTAATTCTCATGAAGCTAGTAAAAAATTTTATTACATTCTTAAATAAATAAAAAGATTTAAGGTATGAATTATATTTTATTTCCATTATTTTCCTGATATTTAATGTATATTGTTGATTTTTTATATAAATGAGGAGACTAATAAATGTATGCTAACTATTTTCGTTCCATTTTACTTTGATTTTTAAAATTTATATATCTGTTTTAGTTGACATTAATATACAATTTTGAAAAATGAATTAAAATAATATATTTACTAATTACCTTAATTAAAATTTTATTATCATTGACCTAGCTATTTAGTTTATTAAATAAAATTAATTTTATTTGGAATGAAATAAGTTAAAACATAACGCTTAAAACTATGATTGTATTAAAGTTTTAATTATCAATTGATCTGAAATCATCCCAAAAGTAATTTCTTTTATAACATTAATATTTGAATGGATCCTTATAAAAGATAAATCACTTGTTAATTTAATCAAATATATATTCTCCATTTGAATCAATAACCTAATACTTTTCCAACGTTGCGAAAGATTTAAAATTCATGGTTAGACAAGCTAATCCTGTTTAGACTTTCGAACTTGTTCAATATAAAAAAATGGAATCACATTCGATGACCTTGATATTTAATTAGCAATAGAAGTTGTTGAATTTTATTATGTTTTAGTCTATATTAAATCAAATTTAAACATGAATTTAAATCTTGAAATTGATTTATGACAGATTTAAATCAATTTCAAGCTTGATTTCAAACTTTAAAATTGATGAGTTTTAAAATTGATCATCTCAAGCCTGATTTCAAGCTTGGTAACATCAGCATGCGCATCTTCAAGCTTGAAGGGACACATGCTGATGGTTTAGAATTTAGCGCTTCTCAAACTTTTCCATTTGGCGTCTCCTTTTATCCGAGCAAATATTTTCGCAACCCTGGGTATAGAGGTATATGAACTAGGAATACGAATTAAAACATTTGCTAAAATTTCTGCGACCCCCAAATTTAGTTACGCGATCCCATATGGGATCGAGACCCACACTTTGAGAAGCACTGGTTTAGATTAACACCTTAAACATACTGTACTTTCATGATGAAACTAAATAAAAATCAAAAATCTTGTTGCCCGAGATCCGGATTCCATATCTCCATTATTTCAGAAGGATCCGGACCCGTGAAAGTTAGCCATCAAGCTTCCAAAGAACGATGGAGTTTAACAGGCCAGAATTATAGGAGTTGAGCAGCCTATGATGGGCTTTTATTTAAAGATTATACCAAGTGTTATATGGCGACCGGCTTACCAACCTAGAGGATTCTAGTTCAAATCGGGTGTCCCACACCTCCAGTTTTTCAGAACGGGTGCGGACCAAACCGTTGAACTCATACTTAATTATCCGGTTGATCCCATGATGGAAGTTGGTCAGCCTGTGATGGCTCTATAAGTGGCTACCGAAAATACAGACTATCCCATGAGGATCCGGCGATATAACCTACCTAATCCAATCTAACAAATATCGTATATATGAGATCCAATCCTGCAATCACTTTTAAATATTATTAATCATTGTAAAATTTTATATTGCAGAATTCATTTACCAAGAAAGGAATATTTAGTAAATAATACTGATTCATTATGGCTAAATTAGCTGAAGATGCTAAGTAAGCTGATACTCACACTCATATAAAAATAATTATAAACATTTAAATTAATAAATAATATTCAATAATTTGTTTTAAAATTTTCAGTGAAAATAAAAATGATGATTTTGTTGATATATCAGATTTAATTGGACATTGTGGAAGATGGCAGAAGTTATTGATAATACTTCTTGTGCATATTTATATACCTGCTTGTTGGTATAATTTTGGCCTAACTTTCATTGCACCAAATGTAGACCATTGGTGTGCCAAACCATTAGAATATTCAAACTACCGAAAATACAGAATATCCCATGAGGATACGGTAATATAACTTACCTAACCTAACCTAACAAATGTATATATGAGATCCAATCCTGCAATCACCTTTAAATATTATTAATCATTGTAAAATTTTATATTGCAGAATTCATTTACCAGGAAACGAATATTTAGTAAATAATATTGATTCATTATGGCTATATTAGCTGAAGATGTTAAGTAAGTTGATACTCATACTCATATAAAAATAATTATAAACATTTAAATTAATAAATAATAATTTGTATTAATACTTTCAGTGAAAATAAAAATGACGATTTTGTTGATATATCAGATTTAATTGGACATTGGGGAAGATGGCAAAGATTATTGATAATACTTGTTGTGCATATTCATATACCTGCTTGTTGGTATAACTTTGGTCTAACTTTCATTGCACCAAATGTAGACCATTGGTGTGCCAAACCATTAGAATATTCAAATATGACCATCGAAGAATGGAAAAATTATAGTATTCCTTTTAAAATGAAGGATAATAAAAAAAAACTATAGTAAATGCGAAATATTTAATACCTCTTTAAAAGATAATATCACTCGAATGCCATGCACTTCTTGGAACTATGATCATACTACCTACAAGAATACCATACGAGAACCTTTTAAAATGAAGGATAATAAAAAAATCTATAGTAAATGCGAAATATTTAATACCTCTTTAAAAGATAATATCACACGAATGCCATGCACTTCTTGGAACTATGATCATACTACCTACAAGAATACCATACGAGAAAAAGTAAGATTCATTATTTTATTTTATGTATAGAAAAGTAAATTATACAAAAATTCTTTAATGAGATGTTAAAAGGTATGAAATGATATATGTAAATATTATAGATGTAATTAGATGAGCTGAGTTGAAATTACAAAAATTCTATAATCTCGAAACAAGAAAGATAGAGATGAAATTAATACAGGATGCAATAATTCATTTTTTTATGTTTCATATGAGTTCAATGTTTAAACTTGCATAAAATCAGAGTAGTTTGTGTTATCAAAATACATAAGGTTCTTTATACTTTTAAGTAATATGAGATTAAATTACTCATCTCAATAATTACACTTTTCTTGTATTTGTTCACTTCTCATCAAATGAATTTTTATACAATGCCGAAAAAATTCTCTCATAATTTTTAATTAATAATTAAATATTGAAGTAAATTGAGTAAAATATGTACAGTGGGTGATCGGTTAACGAACATAATCCGTTCCAAGAAAATGTTCGTTTATGTTTCCTATGAGTTCAATGCTTAAACTTGCATAAAATCAGAGTAGTTTGTGTTATCAAAATACATAAGGTTCTTTATACTTTTAAGTAATATGAGATTAAATTACTCATCGAGTAGTTTGTATTATCAAAATACATAAGGTTCTTTATACTTTTAAGTAATATGAGATTAAATTACTCATCTCAATAATTACACTTTTCTTGTATTTGTTCACTTCTCATCAAATGAATTTTTATACAACGCCGAAGAAATTCTCTTATCATTTTTAATTTATAATTAAATATTGAAGTAAATTAATTAAAATATGTACTTTATTATTTATATTATATTATATTATATCAAGATTAAGATCTTAATATAATATAATATAATATAAATAAGCACTTTTTGCAACTGAGAATTACTTTATTTCAGAGTAACGAACATTTTCGACAGTCAGCCATCATTGAGTTACATATGGAAATAGAATAAGTTTAAAGTTTAACAGAATGAACATTACAGGTCTCCAAGCTTGTTGACCTTAATCTGGTATGGGTGCCATTCTAACACAAAAAATTGTAAAATATCTCTCTAACCTTCTTTAAAAATGTTTGATTTGTTTTATGTTGTCTCCGAGTTCATTTTAATCGGGAAAGCTACTTTTCTTCCATCCTTACCCATAAGTCCACGAGCGCGCAAGGCCTAAGCCTGTCATTCCGTTAGGTTAGTTAATCCAAACTATCCTCATGGAATAATTTTATCTGGCGGCGGCCACATATAGAGCCGCCATCATCACAGGCTGACCAACACCCGTGATGGGGTCAGCCGGAAGATTGAAGGATGGGTTTCAATGGTCCGGACCCAGATCCCTCCTAAAAATTGGAGGAGTTGG
>AYEL01078598.1:0-24085 GCA_000484575.1 Olivierus martensii
AAAGGGAAGCCAAAAGACAAGGGGAGGGCCCAAACAGCCAACAGGGGGTATGAAATCACTCACTTGCCGAAATGACAAGGACAGAAGACACAAGAAGGACGAACAAAGAAAAGAAACAGAAAAGAGAAGCAAGCAAAACAAAAAGAGGAGGGTCAGCAGTGCTTCTGTTTCTGGTTGGTTTTGTTCCTTCTTTTCTTGTCTGGTTGCTCCTTTGTTTCTTTTTGCTGTTTTTGTTTTTCTTTTGTTTGGTCTTGGCTCTTGCCTGGGGGTTTGAGTCTGTTTTTCTCTTCCCTTTTTCTGTGTTGGTTGGTTGCTCTCTCTGTTTTGTTTCCCCTTCCTTTTGGGTTGTGCTTGTCTTCTTTTCTGGGCCTTTGCCTTTCTTCTTTTGTTTTGCCTTGGTTTTGCCTCCTTTTGTTGCTTCTTTTTTCTTTTGTTTTTGGTTTCACCCCTCTGTTTGATGACTTTTGGCCTGCTTTTGTTCTTTTTTTTGTTGCTTCCGGGGAAACTCTTTCTCTGTTTTGGTTGTTTTGACTTGTTCTTGGCATCTGTTGTTGTTTCTCTTTTGTTTTGCTTTGGCTGCTGCCTTCTTGGTTTCCCCTCTCTGGTTGAGTTTTTTCGGTCTGTTTTTGTTTTCTTTTTGTTGCTTCCTGGGTTGGTCTTTCTCTCTTTGGTTTTGGCTTTGTTTTGCTTGTTTGTCTCCCTTGTGTTTATGGTTGTTTCCCTTGTTGTTGTTGTGCTGGTTTGTCTCCTTTTGTCTTCTTTTTTGCTTCTTATTAGAATGTTGCTGAAGATAACTTATTCATATATACTAGTGCTTTTCAAAGTGTGGGTCGCGATCCCCCATATGGGGTCATGTAACAAAATTTAGGGTTGTAGAAATTTTAGCAAATATTTTAATTCGTATTCCTAGTTTATATACCTCTAAACCCAGGATCGCGAAAATATTATCTTCGGGTAAAAGGGAAAGGTCCAAGTGGAAAAGTTTGAGAAGCGCTGATATATACCATGTACTGTAAATAATCCTAATCAGCCAAACTTCCCCTTGCGGTTTATTTTTGAAGTAACTGCAAAATTTGTCTATTATTTAATAATTGAACCTTAATTTTTTCTAATAGATGGCGCCACCTTAGCTTAAATTTAAATTAATAATTATTAATCCAACAGATAGTGAACATTATCTCTTGTCAGGAATCTTTAAATCATTCGTTTACTTTCCTATCATCTTATTATCTACAGGGGCGAAAATTGCTGGGGCGAAACGCGCTCGAGGCGAAATGTAGGAGGCGAATTGTCGGAGACGAAATGTAGGGGGTGACTTTTCCGGACCCCATATTATATACAGGTTATATAATCTATATAATATATTATAAACCCATACATATTATATATAATATATATTTTAAAATATCAGTAAACTATTAATTTAGACAAAAACCTCAAGTAAATACTGAATTCTCCTGGATCTACAATATTGATAGATTTAATTGGTTGTTTTTTCTTTTTTAATATAGCAAGAGATTCTTCCCAACTTCCTATATGTGGGTTTTCTTGTGTTTTAATAAATTTTGTACTGTTTCCCCAATTTATATATGTAAATTACTGTTGTTTTCATATTGGCCATTGTTGTTGGTAGAATCATGTATTTTGTTCTTGTTTGCTCATTATTTGAATGTCTTTTTATTTTGTTATCATCATTACTTGCTCTATCAGATATGTTCCTTACTCTTCAATGCAGTAATGGTTTTTTCTTTTTCAATGCTGTATTTGTGTTCTAAAATTCTTTTAGGAGATGTGCATGAAGTGTACCCTATATAAAGTTGATCTTGTTGTTATCCATGTCCTTAAATTCAATTTGATACACACCCAGAATTTGATTTTTGTCTATCTGATCTTTATCATTCCTCAAACAATTGAACATTGTTCCTTCTTGTAAATGCTATCCTTTTTCCTACAGTTTTTTCTATCTTTTTCTATGTTTTAATATGAGTGAGTCTAACTCTACTCTAAATGTCTCTTAAATTCATCCCTGCCTTCTGAGTTGCTTTTCTTTTTATTTTGTACTGCTTCCCATAGTTTAATAATACTACTCCTAGTATAGCCATGTTTTAATACTTGCTGTAATATCCAATCTAATCTGTGGATTTATCTTCCACATTATTACAGTTCATCTCCATTGATATTGTCGTAGCACAACCATACATTTCTTAGATGTACAAATAATAGAAAACAAAGGGAAATGCATAACATCTGTAATTGAAAACCAACATATGAACCTGTCCTCATCCCTCTTGGTTAAATGACCTCTACATCAATAAATGTGCAGCATTCCATGCCTTCTTCAGAAGGATTTTTACATACTGTGTAGAAGATAAGAGAAAGAAAGAATATGAAAGAATTATAGGCAATGTTAAAATAGAACTTCCACTTAGATGAAATATCTTACAGTTCAAACTAGCACTAATCAAAAGTGGAAAAAATACACAAAGTTAGGAGTGCTTTTGACTTTAATAAGCCTAAAGGTTACAGAAAAAAGCATGAGTATTTGGTCAATTTTATGAAAGGAATATATAGAAGAGTAAGGAACATATCTGATAGAGCAAGTAATGATAATAACAAAATAAAAAGACATGCAAATAATGAACAAACAAGAACAAAATACATGATTCTACCAACAACAATGGCCAATATGAAAACAACTAAAAAAGCTGATAAAGAACAAAACAAAAATAGATGACATACAAAAGAGGACTAACAATATTTGAAAGGTTAAGAAATGATAAAGACAAATACAAACAAGGTCTAAATAGTGGAGTCAACCAGATCCCACTAATAAACAACCATAACAATGTAGAACAATTCTATATAGGGATGACCAGAAGAAATTTAAATGATAGACTAGCAGAACATAAGAATGATATCAAGAAAGGTAAATTGATAATAGCACTAGTGAGATTAGCTTACAAAGAGGATATAAAAATAAAATGGGAGGAAGATAAAATCATACAACATGCAATACAAAAATCTATTATTAACTTTATTAACTTATCTATTATTCTACTTTATGTAATTATGTATGTAATCATTATAACTAACTTATCTATTATTTATTATTCTAATATTTTTCCTAACTATGTATTATATTAATATTCATTCCAAAATATATATATATATATATTGTAAATATGCTATTTCTAATTTTTTTTAATAAAACTGTTGGTTGCTTCTTTCTTTCTTCTGCTAATGATCTCTTGACAGGAATCTTTAAATCATTTGTTTACTTTCCTATCATCATCTATCTTCATTCTTCCCAGGCCAAACCAATGAGTAGTGCCTTCTATTTCTAACAATATTTCCAACAATTATATTATATTATATTTTTTATTGAAATTTGAAAAAAATATTTAATTTTCAGTGGGATCTAGTTTGTGAAAAATCCTGGTTACCTTCATTGATTCTTTGTAAAATATGCTGAGGAAGGTATAGAAGTACTGAAAATGTTACACTTGAATAAAATATATTCCAAAATGCACACAAAAAACAAAGCTCTAAACAGGATAAATACTTTATTACCATAAACTTACCTTCATTGACTCAATCTCTGTATTTTTCTGGATATATATTAACTGCTTTTTTCGGTGGACAATTGTCTGACAAGTATGTTTCTTATTTCAGTTATAATTTGGGCAATTTCGGAAAATTTATTTTATATTAGTTTTTATTTTAATAAATCATATTATATTTATTGTTATATGCGTAGATTTGGGAGGAAACCTACGTTTTATTTTTTCGTCGCATGGACTTCTGTCTTTGGTTTCATATGCACATTTTCTCCGAATTTCTGGTTGTTTGCAGTAGCTCGATTCTTCCTCGGCCTTGGAAGAGGACCGTCCTTTTTAACTCTCTATGTACTTCGTAAGTATACTTTTATGTTTTGGTTTATAAATTTTTCTAATGATAATTCTTCCTGTTTAATATTCAGTAATGGAACTAGTTGGAAAAGAACAACGTCTTTACGTAGGAGTAATGAATAGATTTGCTTCGGGATTTGGGCAAATTGTCATATCCGGACTTATTTGGGTGTTCAGGGATTGGTTTTATTTGGATCTAATATCTGCTTTATTATATGCAATTATTCTTCCTTTATGGTGGTAATGATTTTTGGTTTATTTTATTGAATGCAAAAAGAGAAATCCTAAATTTAAAGTATTAAAATTCCTTTGCATTGCTTCATATAATAGGTTTACTCCGGAATCTCCAAGATGGCTGTTGTCTCGAGGAAGGGTTGAGAAAGCGGAGAAAATAATTAGAAAAGCATCAGAGATAAATAAATTAAAAGTGGAAAATTTCAATGAATTTATTGTTGTATGCGTAGATTTGGGAGGAAACCTACGTTTTATTTTTTCGTTGCATGGACTTCGGTCTTTGGTTTCATATGCACATTTTCTCCGAATATCTGGTTGTTTGTAGTAGCTCGATTCTTCCTCGGCCTTGGAAGAGCACCGTCCTTTTTAACTCTCTATGTACTTCGTAAGTATACTTTTATGTTTTGGTTTATAAATTTTTCTAATGATAATTCTTCCTGTTTAATATTCAGTAATGGAACTAGTTGGAAAAGAACAACGTCTTTACGTAGGAGTAATGAATAGATTTGCTTCGGGATTTGGGCAAATTGTCATATCCGGACTTATTTGGGTGTTCAGGGATTGGTTTTATTTGGATCTAATATCTGCTTTATTATATGCAATTATTCTTCCTTTATGGTGGTAATAATTTTTGGTTTATTTTATTGAATAAAAAAAGAGAAATACTAAATTTTTAAAGCATTAAAATTCCTTTGCTTTGTTTCTTATAATAGATTTACTCCGGAATCTCCAAGATGGCTGCTGTCTCAAGGAAGGGTTGAGAAAACGGAGAAAATAATTAGAAAAGCATCAGAGATAAATAAATTAAAAGTGGAAAATTTCAATGAAAAAATAAAAATTTTATCAACAAGAATTATTAAGGTATCATAATATAATCTGCAATTATAGCTTTAAATTACAAATTATGTATATTAAAGTTTCAATTATATTTTAAGGAAATCGAGGAAAAAAATAATAAAAAAGTAACATTTCTTGATATGATGAAATGCCCTAATTTAAGAAGAATTAGTTTAATTTTATATATTGTATGGTAAGTTTTATAAATTAACCTGAATGTTCACAAGATTATAGAAAGTAAAACATATTCTTTCAAATATCTATTATACAGTTCGATCACATATCTAACAGGAATTCCAAATATTATCATTAATACATGTCATCCCTGTGTTAACATTATAAGGAGATCTACCTATAATAATATAAATTATACATAATGAATATATAAATCTGGTGCTATATTTCAATCTCTCTTTTAATTAATTGCCTGATTTTCGCGATGACAAAATAATTGTATAAAAATAACGGTATATATCCACTGTGGCCAAATTGCAGCTCTTTAATATCTTCCATGAGGCTCTATACCATGAACTTAAATAGTTAATATGGAACAAATACCCACTTAAATTGAAAAAATTACAAAAAATATTATTTTTTTACCTATCGCAAAAATTAATATTCATCTATAATCAATAATTATTAAAACCATTGTTAAGATTACTCGAAAAATTGATGCGACTCTCATTAATCCAACTTATGGATATATCATAATATTTCATAAGTTTCCTTTGGATAATTCAGGATTTAGTTAATGTTGTCAATATAGATATCATATGCAAGAATAAACTGGAATCTTAAATATTTTCAGAAATATATGGAATGGAAAAAATTATGTAACACCAGATTTTATAAAATATATTAGCAAAATAATAAACTATCCTCCTACCAACTATTACATAGCATTAGATGTAAAGGTACTCATCCACTTAACTATAATACTAATATAATAGTGTAATGATACTTAAGTGAATGCGAACGTTTACATCTCTTAATGGTAGTTTAAAAAATTACCATTATAAATATACTTATCCAGTTAACTATACACTTAAAAATTACGTATAATGGTCTTAAAAAATTACGTACATAGTTAAGTGGATGCGTATATTTTTAATTGTAATTTTTTAACTAGAGATGATATGATTTTTTAAGAATCTAGATATCAATTTAATTATGATTATATATAGAAAATTTTTAGATTATAAGAATGAGAAACTGTTGACTTGTTTATAAGAATTACAAACAACAGTTCTTATTCGTGAATTTTTTGTATTCAGAAATTTTATATTTATTGTTCTTTTCAACTATAATAATATTATTGTTGAAAAGAAATTGTTAGCAGAATAATAACGCCGGAAGCATATTATGCTTTTTTTTCCGAATCGGTTGGATTTAATAAAATTTTCTATTATAATACATCAACCAATTTTGCGTTTAGTGTAAACAGATCCGCAGGTAAAGAATATTCCATGAGAATATCGCGGCTAATTTAATGAAGATATGAAGACAATGATTCCTGTAGAATACAATAATGCTTATTAGAATGTTTTTTTTTTTTTAATAAGAAGGGCGTGATAATTGAGGTATTCTTGTAATTAAAAATAGACGTGAAACAGTTCACTAGTTTTTTATTTCTTAAAGATAATTTCTAGATGATTATTTTAAATTCTGCGAACAAAGTCTGATTCTATCGTTGGTTTGTGTTATATATTACTTGACATCTGCAAGTGATGTGACATTGCAGTTTCGGATTCCATTAAAAGAAAAAAACCATCTATGCGAGATCCTACAGTACTATATAGCAATAAATCGGCAAATGCATGTCACTGTTTGTTTGCCATCAAAAGGCAAAATCAAATCTTATCTGTATAGAGTTGAATCTATAAACTGCTTATCAGTAGTTATGGGTTTGTTTGTTAAAAAACTCCGAAGTGAGTCCAATTATCCTTGTCACTGTTTGTTTGCCATCAAAAGGCAAAATCAAATCTCATCTGTATAATAATCGTTGCCCATTAAAAGGCAAAATCAAATCTTATCTATATAATAATCGTTGAATCCTATGCTGCTAATCAGTATTTACGGGTTCGTTTAGATCGGAAGAGCGGTTCAGCAGGAATGCCGAGGTGTTTATGGGTTCGTTTGTCAAAAAACTCCAAAGTGAACCCAATTATCCTTCTGGGGGCTTGTTTGTCAAAAAACTTCGAAGTGAGCCAAATTATCCTTCTGGTATTCATTTGTCAAAAACTCCGAAGTGAGCCCAATTGTCTTTTTGGTGAAGATTGATAATTGTTTGTCAAAATCTTTGGAGTGAGCCCAATTGTCCTTCTGGTAAAGATTGATAATTAAAAACTGTTTTCGTGAACAAATCATTTTATTAATGTTAATTTTTTTGTAGAATATATAATAAATAAATGATATTTTCATTATTCTTAGGACATTTTAAATGAGTTTTTATCTGTATTTTTAATATTTACTCTGGTTCAAGGAGGAGCTGGAACGAATTAATTAATTTTCAATTAAATCTTATGAGGAATCGTGCCTTGGATAATGACGGTTTTGGTTAACGATGGTAACGCTGGAACGGATTATCGTTGTTAACCAAGGTACCGCTGTATTTTAGAATTAAGATATGCTAGATATTTATTAAAATGCAATTGTTAAATCCAACAATATTTTAATTGTTTGAATTTCAGCATCAAAAAATACAAGGTGGGTGCTATTAAATAATTAGTTATGTTGAATGATTGATATTTTTTGTAACCTATTTATAAAATTTGCATAATTATAATAGTTCAAAGTGCTTTATATGTTAATATTATTTATAAACATCTTTAAATACATACATATTCCAAATTGGGAATATCTAATCTTAAAATTCTGAAGAATGCAACCTTGCCATTGAACTAAAATAAAGAATATTTAGCATAAATAATGCTAAAATAAAATAAATAAATAAATTTTTTTAATAATTAAAAATATTTATTATGGTAAAATGTGAAAAAAAAATGAGAGATAATGTAAATTTAAATGTGACGACTTGGTGTCTAATATGTAAATAACATCACTTTAACCTTTAGCGCTCCACCGCCTATGAACAGTCCAACATAATTTTGTATTAAGTGGCGTGGTGAACGGCAATCATTCCTAAAGTAGAAAATAAAAGGTTTGATGTTTCGTGATTATGGTATTTATCTTATTTTCAATATTTAATAAATTATAAAATCAATAATAAGTATAAAAATAGGAAAATAAAAACATTAAAAGTTAGTGTAGACTTTTAATATTAGTAAATAAAATGTATTTAATAGACCTATTTTCTGCAGATCTTAGAATATAACACAGTATTAGTAAGATTGTAGTGTCTGAGTTGCAATTCTCTTACTGGATGAGGTATCTCTGACATCATTAAAAATCAGGGCCGGATTAAGACCATTAGATGCCCTAAGCACTAACTAATTTTGGTGTCCCCTTACCCTTGTAATTCAAAATATATAAAACATATTTATATTTTAATAGATTATACAGCCAGAGCTGAATATGCTATTGGAACAGTCATTAAACAACTTTGAGGCTTTGAGACTTTAAAAGCAAGAATGAGGTTATGAATGCACATGCAGTTAACACCAGTGACAAGTCGCAAGTAAATTAAGAACTTCTTATGAGCTAGTACCCGTCACTTGTGCTGTTTCAAACGCGTGTAGACTTGTTCAAAATTTGTATATCTTCCACTCTGCAAGCACAATGTACTTTATTTTGCAGGATAAACATGATGACAAGAAAAAATACTTTATAAACAGAACTTATTCATTTTTCATTAAATTTTGAAAATGGCTATTAATTTAATAATTTAAATGATAAATTCGACTATGGAAAATTTCTGTGGTGCCCCCTTCCTTGATTCCCTAAACACGTGCTTACTTTGTTTATAGGTTAATCCAGCACTGTTAAAAATGTTATTAAAATATAATACTGTACTATATTATGAATCGAGGTCGACGAGAAATAACGAATTTAATGACGATATTGGAATCACTTCCAATGAAATGATGGTAGCAAAAAGACTACAACTGTTGGACTACAATCATGCTGCTTTATTTTTACTGCATTATATCAAACAATCAAAAATTGTAACTTTCTATTGAAATTGAATTTTTTAATTTTCGGAAGAAAGTAATCGATATTTCTTTCTTCTTTTTAATTATTTTAAATGCTATGACATCAAATGTAACGTTGTTTTCAGAGAGAAACTCAAAGCAATGCTTTCGAATGAATTCACGAATATGCATTACGACATCTATCGATAAGATTAACAATTACAGAATTTACATACAGTATTTATTGTAATTTTAAAAACGTATTATTATTTATTATTTTAGCATTTATATAGATTTTAATTATTTTAACAATATTTAAAGTTGTTTTTAAATGATTATTATCCATTTGGTTCATTACTTGACATATTCGATTAAACTACGAAAGATTAGATCTGGTAAAATAATTCAATAAAACGAGAATTTAAAATAAACCCTTTAAATCAAACTACTGTATTTTAATTAATTTTTTTAATTGATTATTTTTTAGACTTTTGTAAAATATAACTCAATAAATTGTCACTTTTTCGATTAAAGTTGTCATCTTACAGCGTGACACACAATGACATATCAGAAAATTCAGAAGTCCTCGCAATAAATTCTTGCAGAAAATATAAAGTTTTTGAAGCTTAGAAATTATTTAAATAAAATTCCCCAAATTCCCTATCTATTTTCGATCCATTATTAATAATCTCTAAATGTAAATGTAATGCTTCACATCTACATAATTTTCTGGTACAATATATCTTATTTTCTATGATTGAATTATTAGTAATCGGCTAACAATTGGAAAGTGAAGTTAAAAAATAATAAATGACAATATGAAACCATTATTATTTAAATCATATCCCTGGAAAAAAATGATTTCAATTATATTTCATCTAAATTTATAGCAAATATCAGTTATAAACTGGAAAGAGTCATAATTAACGCTGTTATTATTATTAGTGTACATTTCTAAATTTTGGTGAATTTTTAGAACCAAGATTAGATATAATTAACAAATTATATATGAGTTTATTTCTTGACAATTATAGATATTTGCTATCAATTTTATCTATTAAATAATAATTATGTCATTAGAAACAGTTTTGTATTATCTTCTTAACTCCTAAACATATTTTATCATAAAATGCAAGTATACAGTTTTACAATTAAATAAAACTGAAGTTTTGAAAAAGTTCAAAAATGTTTTTTCTCAAAAGTTTTCCATAAGAATTTTTTTAGTATGAAGCAGCCATTCGTAAGGCATTTGCAGCACGGTTACTAACTTTACGGTTCTTGTATTAAACACTTTTTCCCCTGATTCCAAACAAAAATTTTCCGAAAAATTTTTATACATTTGCAATAGAGTTTTAAATAAATTATTACTATTAATTTTTTTTATAACGTAAAACAAATTTCATAAAAAATTTTCTCAATTGAAGCGAGTCAAACCCTTTATTCTGTATTTGAATACTATATTTTATTTTTTTAATCGATAGATAATGCTGTCTATAAAATTTATTATATTTAAAAAATTTAATCTCTATATATTTTTAGATTTTAATTATTTAATAAAGAAAATCTATATTGTTGAAATAATAACTGTGATCAACCTATGTGAAAATATGGTTTGATTCCAGTGGATCAAACCTATGCTACTGGATTATATATGATATAATCCAGTGGTGTTCAACTTTTTTTTATTGTTCGAACTACTTTTCTATACTAAGTTATTCGGCAATCTACTCTCTTATATAGATCACGTTCTCCAATCTGATATCTGATTACGTACAACTATACAATTAAATGTACTCGGAGGATCCACTCTCCCAGCCTAAAAATTTTATTTGTAGTATTTAAAAATTTTTTTATCACTTTTAATTATTTCAATGCAACAAATAAAACAAATATATTGGAATAAAATATTTATTTCTGTATTTTGAAAACACCAAAATTAGAAAAAACAACAGATTGACTACAAACTCATAAGTTACAGAAAATGCTGGTTGATAAAAAAAAAAAGTTAATGTGAAATTTGGCATTGTATGGAACTCGCAATATTTTCATAGTCAGGTTGATATGAAAAAGTGGCCAATCGCAGAAAGTCATCCAAATGATCATTTGTAATTTGGTTTCTTGATTTTTTTATGATGTTCATATTTGAAAAAGCGGATTCTGACAAGTGTATCGGTTCGAAACACGACAGAATTTTTTGCACAATATCAGTTAATATTGGAAATTTTTCCTATATACTGTATAAATATTTATGATAAGAAAATTATTGATTTGACAATTTTAACGAAAAATAAATAAACAATAGAAATACATTGAGTCTGAAGGCTCTCTTTTTTATATTGAGTAGAGTATAGAAAATATTATAACAAAACATAACCAGTCAACCATCATGGCTGACTGGTTATGTTTTGTTATAATATTTTCTACTTTTTATACTAACATTAAAAATAAGTTTTTTGTTATGGATAAATATACAATGGTATCTCGTGTTTTAATATGATGTGTTTCATGGATTCTCTGAAATTGGTAGTGGAATTGAATGTATTCCTGGCATGTTGGAAAATTTATAGTTAGTCATTAGTGTGCATTAATGCTGTAGATTTCCAAGGTTTCTGAGTTACTACCATGTAATTATATGTTTTAGAAAGGATTCTGTTAGGCCACCAGCTTGGCATCAAATAATGCAAACTTATTAGGAATTACAAACAAACATAAAATTAAAAATATATAAGATATACAGTATGCAAATTCTATCTTTTCTAACTAGTCTCACTGTTTGCCAATATATAAATAATGTTTAAATACAATTATTTATTATATAAATATCGTATAAGAAGATATTTTATTTTCAATAAACCTGAGAAATTCCACCTCCCATCCAAATGTACTTGGATGATATATCTCTGTTAGAATATTATGCATACTAAATATATAATTTAAATTTTTTTCTATTGAGTGCAGCTGTATGTCAAGACACCTAACTGTAATGAAGTGTAAAAAAAATTAGACAATTCTATGGTCAAATAATCTTATAATTGTGTGTCTTAATCATTCTGCATTACAATTAATAAACATTTTATATAAATAATGATAGTTATCTTCATAATAATATAAGATTTCAGCAAATATTTTGTTTGAAATAATAATAAATGAAATAAATATATGTGATAATTTCCCAATCAGAAAAATTCTTTTTGCTGATAATTTGAGAAAGAATGGAAAAGTATTCAGTTTGTTATAGGTGTAATATATAATATTGCAAAAGTGTGAATCACAATATGCTTGTAAGAAAATCTTTTCCAAGTCAAAGAATGAAAAGATAATCAGATTCACCAGGTGTAAAATTTTATAAAGATTGTGTGTCTTATTAAATAATAATTGAATATTAAATAAACAAACTAATAGACAAAATTAACATGTAAATAATCAAAACCAATTTTTCCTAAAATAATTGTTTCTAAATTATTCCCGGGTAGTGTGGGCACATTCTGCTATTGTGTACAGTGAAACTGTAATCTATTATTCCTAGATATATTGCTTTCTGGAAGTATTGTTCACTTTATAGAGTCCATGAACAAATCATACTTAAACTATGGATATTAAACCCATATCAATCATTCAATATAAACTTTTTCTGACTTTGTACAGTTTTCTGTGCAACCTTGGAAACACCTTACCTGCCAGACAATGTTATGGATGAAAAGGGGTGGTGGTAAGAGCCTGATAAAGCTTGGAAAAATCTTTCTGTATGTGTGTTGGGGCACCCTGCCTTATGAGTGTCCTTGTATAAACATCAAGTTTGTGTTAGTTTATTTCCAAATATGTAAAATTTTCTTAACTTCGCAGTACTTTTAGACCTTTGGCGTCATTACTTCACATCTATGGATGGCACTACCCTGTATATTGCCAGATCTGGTGACTTTTAATGCTTTCTGATGACAAAATATTATAATGTTTAAAAAGTTGCTAAATTTCTATTTCATCAATTGAAAAGTGTGATCCCAAAACACGTTCAGTCTATTTTGATCATTTTTTTATTTGATGTAAATACATACTCTTATTGAAGTGATCTATCTTATTAAAGACCAGTTTGTTCTCAAAACCATGCCAATCAATGTGTACGGGACACTTGAGTCCTGCTTTTTTTTTTTTTTTTTTTTTTTTTTTTTTTTTTTTTTTTTTTTTTTTTTTTGAAAACTTGCTCAGTTCAGAGAGCAATAACGATAAAAACTCTCCCAGTCCTTTGTGCATGTGCAGAGCGTTTTTTGTAATCTTTCCAGCAGGGCAGTAAAAAGCAAACTGCTATTACTGTTGGCAAAAAATTTGTTTACATAATGAAATACTTCTTACTTTAAATATTGAATAAGAGTAAACAATAAGCCAAATAAGTAAGATAAATTGTGGCTATCTATCTAGCCTGCCTCAATTCAATTTGGTTCAGGCTACATAGATAGCCGTAAATGTTTTTGAATAAACAATTTATCTTACTTATTTGGCTTATTGTTTATTTTTATTTAATAAATTATTGTTGTGCGAATTTTTGTTGTGTTTATTAAAGGTAAAATTGTTATATTGGTTATTAAATTTTCATGTTAGAAGCTCTTGAAATGAAATGGTAACATTAAAAATATATATTTCTGGAGAGTTTTTATCTATTGTTAAAAGGAAAGTTATTTTTCTGAATTTTAGTAGTTTCCTAATATGGAATGATTAAATACAATTCTGGGACCTTCCCCAGAATTGTATTTTTCCCAATGGGGCCTTTCCCATGAGTACATTATACACTCTGTAAAATAAGTAGAAGGACATAAGAAAAATTTTCACAAAATGTAAAAGAAAGGATTTTTTATTCATGAAAAGTTTCATGAAGAACATAAAGGGATGAATATAAAAATAAATGACAATGGAAAATAATTTACAGAAATAGTAAATAATTTATATCACATCACAACTTGGCACTGTGAATAAATATGTAAAAAAAGTAGGAGGACATTAATTGTTATGAGTATGTATTGAATGTAACACGTAAGTAATTTGCATATTTTTACACAGTAGTCATAGCAGCACTTGTTGAGACAAGAATACTTTCTTGCTGTTAGTTAATAATTAGGCTTTATCGTCAGAATGCCAAGAGGAATTCCTTTAAGCAGTTTTCAAAAGGGCCAAGCACTAGCATTCAAAAAGAATTTCTTAAGCAGTTTTCAAAAGGGCCAAGCACTAGCATTCAAAAAGAATTTCTTAAGCAATTTTCAAAAGGGCCAAGCACTAGCATACAAAGAGACTGGAAAAGTTATTAGGGAGATTGCACAGTATGCTTAAAGTAGGCCGAAATGCTATTTCGTCGTCCCTGAGAAACCCTGAAACCCATGGGAAGAAAAAGAAGACTGGGAGACCGAGAAAACTCTCTGAAATGAAATCGTAACATTAAAAGTTAAGTTTCTGGGGACTATTTTATCTATTGTTAAAAGGAAAGTTATTTTTCTGAATTATAGTAGTTCCTAATTTGGAATGATTAAGAACATATTCTGGGGACTTTCCTATGAGTATAATGTATTCATGGGGAAGGCCCCAGAACTTCCCCATGAAGTAATTAATGTTTGAAACTTCTCCATGAGTGCATTGTACTTATGGAGAAGTTCAAACATTTACTTTTCACTACAGTCGATTCTCTTTCCTATGAGTATAATGTATTCATGGGGAAGGCCCCAGAACTTCCCCATGAAGTAATTAAAGTAACGTTTAAACTTCTCCAGGAGTGCATTGTACTTATGGAGAAGTTCAAACATTTACTTTTCACTACAGTCGATTCTTGTTATTCGCGGTAGTTACGTTCTGTAAATTCTTCGCGGACCATTGTGCCTATGGGAAATATAGAGTTAGTTCGCCGTTCAGCGATAATCCGCGAATAAGCTCGAATGTGCCAAGAAAATTCGATGTGTGGTTACAAATGAATTTTCGGGAATAATCGAATATGTGAATAGGGAAAGCGCGAATACCGAAAATCGACTGTATTTTAATACTTAAATAAAAATAAATCTAATTTTTCCTCTAATGAAGAATGAGTGTAATCGAAAACACGTTCAGTCCTTGGACTTACCGAGTTTCTATTAACATCATTATATTTAGTCATCGTGCATTTAAAAACGAATGATGACTGATTTCAAGATTCTACTGATAAGTGCGTGTATATGAATTAGAAATGGATATCTGGTAGTATATAATCATTCACATATGATATATTTTCTCAATTCATATTTTGCTTCTCCAGAAAATTAACAAAAATGGACTGAATGTGTTTTGAGATCACACTCTTCAATTGTAGTATCCACCATTACGGCTAAATAATAAAGGACGTGACGTCATCCAATGTATTTATTTAATTTTAAGCGATTAGATATTTTATTTATTAACAATAAGATAATCATGAAATATAAAATATTAATTTAGAAATTTTTAAAAGATAACAAACACTTAAAATTATTAGCGATGGTAAAAAGTAAACTGTTATTGGATGAACGTAACAGAAACCGGTTATTCTATTAGATTAATTCACCTTTCCAAACCATAAGCTCTTTACCTATAAAGGCAGCTCATCTTTCGTTGAAAAGAGTATAATAACAACCAATTTTAAACTAATAACATAAAGATATAATTAATGTCATTTACGTTATTCTATCAATTTAAAATAGATTTATTAGATTTGATTAGATAACAATAAAGTGCATTTCTAAACATTTTAAGACACTATGTCGTTATCGAATAATTAAATGAAAAGATACTTTTAATCTCTTCCAATTTCACAGACGTATTAACTAAAATTAAGAATTAACTATAGGATACAGAACTAAAAAAAATTATTTTTACCCTTAAAAACGTGAAAATTTATCTTTAATTTTTCTTTAAAAACTTTGTAGTTGGATAAATCGAATATAACAATGTTTATCTATCTGATATTGTTTATGCTTATTAATTTAATATTTTTCGAAGTTGAAAGTAAGAATTGTTTATTTTGTTTTATTAAAGAATTTATATTTTAATAATAAAAAAACATCAGATTTAACTGAAAATTCAATAAATTACGAACAATTTATTTACGTATAAAAATAATTTAATTAAAATAGTAATTTAGAATTTTAGTTAAAAATCGATTAAATTAAATAATGAATACAGATTAAAATTTTAAAATATCATTATTTGAACTGTTTCAGCATAACATGTCAATTGTTTTTGTGATATGATTGATTATACTTCACTTCAGATGTCTTTACTCGATACTGATTTTGTAGAATGATATATCTTTATTTGTTTACAGAGTACCGTTATATATCGTAGTTGAAAGATGTGTATTCGAACAACGATATATCGTTGCTTAATGTTTTATTCCGTATAAATACACTATACTGCGAAAATATTTTGACAAAAATTCAAAAAATATTTTAAAATAAATCATATTTCCTTTAATTTAAGTATAATCTAGGCGAATAAAATAAATGGAGAGAAAATAATAATTTTTTTTAATTTCTCAAATTTAATATTTATAAACGCAATTTAATTTTAAGGATTAAAGTTACTAAGTAGTTTTAAATTAAATGCAGATTTTACGTTTTTTTTTTTTTTTTAAATCTGCTGGACAATTAAAATTCTCTACTTAAAAAATAATTAAATGCAGATTTTATTTTTTTTTTTTTTTTAATCTGCTGGACAATTTATTTGTTAGACCTATTTGTAGTTTTAATTATACTAAAGCTCTAAATCTAATTAAATTAACAGCATTAACTTTTTAACTAATATAAAAGTTTTAAAGTTGTTTTTTAAATTATTGTATTTGGAATAATTTGTTAAAAAATTTAATGCAATTGTATAAAATTCTACATTCGTTTCAATCAAAATAATTAGTATTGTAAATTTAAAAATCGTTAAAGAAGAGGGAGGAAAATCTCTGTAACATTATAGATTTTTATTCTTGCACATTTGTCAAGATAAATGTATAAATAAGAATTTTTTTTAAATAAATGTAACTTTATTTAATTGAATGTTCTATATTTTATTTCTTTTCTGTCATACGAGATATATTTTAATGCATTGCTCTTAAATTAATTAGAGAAATCTCATAAAAACGAGAACAAATTACCTATTCGATAAATATGTAAATTGCCTAAATATCTAAATTTACTTTTTTTATGTCATTTAGGTAATTACTCCTTTTACCAATTCATCCATAAATCAATTAGATTTAATTCAACTTTAAATGAGGGAAAAGAGAAGCAGAAACTTAATAAAAATAACTGAAAAACCGAATACTGGAGAGCAGGTTGTACGTAAGGGAATTTTCTTGAGTTCTCTGACAACCTTCTTTCTAAGCTGAAGTTGATTGACTAAGTTGACGACAGAGTTTACTTCTCTCATACCATGACTGATACTCTTTAGAGGATCAGTATATTAAGCTCTTAAGATTATTTATGACTGCAGCGGTAAATCCTAATGCGAAACATTTGCTATATCATAGAAAAATTACAGATGGTTAACCTCATAACAGTTTGTTTTTCGATATTTTTTATATGTTTTCAAGTAATATTTTAATTTATAAATATCACTAAATGCAATTATTTGATGGGATCGTTATCCTTAATACCTTAGATTAATTATTACGCTGCGATATTCTCTTTGAACTATTCATTGGTTATCATATTGTGTGTTCAATTCTCTGATAATTTAAGATTTTCTGTAATTAGTTTACGAAAATCAAAATATGAATATTTTCCTTGTAAACGTTACAGAAAATGACTTATTGGAAGAAATTTATTTGGAAAATTGGAAAATATAGCTGAAGAGCAAAGAATTCTTCTTTGTTTTGCTGCTATTACTAATTTTTTTTTTAAATTTATGTTAACACGTAGATATATTGAAAATCTATTTGCAATTTAAGAGCATAAAAAATATAAATATCTAGATTATTAATTAAAAATTATTCAATATCTATCATCAACACGTATTTAGATTATCGATTATCTTTCGATATTTAAGGATAAATTGTTGAAAATTAATGGGAAAGATCTAAGGTTGTAACTCTATTGATGAAAAAAAAATACATAAAATTTTCTTATTATTTGAAAAATTATAATAAAAATATGCTCTAAATCTAATCTATAAGCTGTTTCTTGTAGTTTAGAAATATCTAAAATATTTATGAACTACAAGAAATATTATTTTGACCTTTGGCGAAAAATGTTATTTTTTCCCTCGAGATGTTTAAATCTATTAAGTTTTATAACATAATTCGATAAAAAAACATGAAGGCTATTTCCCTTTTGGCAATAAATATTATCTTTTCAGATTCACCATTTTGAGAAGGTGAAAAATATGGCAACTTAGAAGAAATTCTTATTAGCGATTCTTTCAAGTGTTTTTTTATTCAATGGTTTATTTTGTATACTTAATACTGGCTATTTGAACGGAACATAATGGAAATTCTGGTTACAGTACTGAGATTTTCTAGTTGATTATTCAAGATAAATTTCAAGTATTTACTTATCGGAAATAAAAAGTTTTTCATCTAGTTAACAGTAATTAAGGAAATAAACGTAATTGAATGTTTCTTTAATAGATGTAAATAATTAATTCCATTATAGTATATATGTAATATTATAATAATTCTATTTAAAAATATTAAAAATTTAGATTTTCCTCTATTAAATATATCTTATATTTTTACTAAAACCGATTTAAAAATTTCGCGATTTTACATATTATTTTTATAAATTGTTTTCTTAAAAATTAAATATTAATGTGAAAAAGAAATTTTTATATTAATGAATACTTTATTGCTCTTTCTGATTTAATCTACTATATTATTTTGTTAGAATAAAAAATATATGATAACTTTTCCCCTCTCTTAAACGTAAATTTTTCAGACTGACAAGCATTTGATTATTTTTAAGATTGCATAATATTATAATAATTATAATTTATGAAGACAGTTTACTTAATAAAACTCTCCGAAATTAATTTATTTTTATACAAAAATATTTTGATACTTGTTTTCAATGTTACATAAATATTAAGTAATTTGAAATGTTTTGAAAGTTGCATTTTTATCATATCTAAAATAATTTTTTTTGTTTCGTACTTGTATCTTGTATTTTTTCTCTGTTTATAATAATTAGATAATATAAGCATTCATGTTTATAATTAGATGATATCTTGCTAACAAATATAATTCCTATCTATGCTTTCATCTCCTATTTGTAGAGTACATATGATATCTATCAAGTAATCATTATAGATCTAAGGAAATAATCTCTTCTATGCTGTGAAAATATCAGATGTTACTACAAGATATAAGGAAAAAAATAGAATTATCTCATATTCTTTTTCTGTTACTAATGAAGTTTCCAGACATTTTACAAATAATAAATCATCCAGTCCTTCAACTTGTTGAGTTACTTCATTCATTCCTCTATTATACTTTATAAGGATTTATTATTTTATTTTCATCTTTCAAATGAATATATCTACTCATATTACAATCAAAAATCATCAAATAAATTTATTTCGTTTATTTATTTATTTTTTTCTTTATTTATGATGACAAATTCGATCTGTTTTAACTCTTGCTTTTTTTCCTACTATTTTTTATGGCAGTAAATGAGATCTGAACAAGGAACTCCCTAATTGATTAAATAAAATTGTTATTGTTATTAATAATAATTAATAAAATATTCCATTTATTTAATACGATTAGTCGAATATATCGCTTCAAAATTTAAAAATTATCTGAATTATTAATTTAAGTTGCTTAAATTTAATCATAAAATTAGATTAGGATTATAAAAGATGATTTATTAAATTAGTTAAAATAGATTACAATTAATATAATTGCCGAAACTTGTTTGGTTTGTAGCTTTAATGATATAATTTCATAGCTAATATACAACTTCATTAAACATTAACATTTATTTTTCACATTTATTTTTCACGTATTTTTCACTGTAAATATATATATCTAATTTACAGTGAAAAATACTAAACGTGAATTTCGAAATAATAATATATTTTTCTATTTTATTCGTCGATAAGATTTAATTTATTTTGTATATTTTAATATTAAATAAATTTTAACTTAATAAAAGTTTCAGTTGTCGACATATTAAGAAAATTAATGATAAGTTGTGTACTATTTAATTTGCTGATTTTAATTTCATCTTAATTATGCATATGAAGTTTTGAGAATTGTTTTAATATTTTTATAAATTTGTTAAACTGAAAACAGAATAGTTATTCTCATTGTCATTTCATTATAATTAAGCTTTATGAATATATTAAGTTATAATGTAATTAACTCTAAGGAAGTTACTTTGATGGATTACATTGATGTATCCTAGTCTATTTGTCCAAATGAGTAATGGTTTCTGCTTCTTTGAACATTTATCAGTTTTGTTTTGAAATTTTTCGGATGATTGCATTCTACGGCGATTGTTTTTTTTTTTTTATAATAACTCAAAGGCTACAGCGTTGTTCCTCCATACTTCAGTATCAATCTTACCAGATAGTTTACAGGATTCCTTGATTTATCTTGTCTAAAACTACACAAAATTCTACTCTCTTTTTCTTTTTTACCAGCGTCATCGCTATTATTGACCTATTTCTTGAACTTATTAGTTGTAATATAGACTTCAAATCAAATTACAAACTATTTCTTGATGTTTCATTACTAGATACCATTTGGAAAATTTGATAAACTTTACAAATATTGTCAATAATTAATCAATAACTATTTCTTTCTTTTTTTATATTACTGATAGTTTTGAACAACTTTCGATAGTTTTCATGACATGATTTTTGTCAATTAAATGATTAAAATTAAAGAAACGATCCTGCATTTAAATATTTTTAACATGTAGCATAAAATATTTAGATTGTTACTAGATAAGTAATGATTGTCAAAATTATTATAATAATTATTTTTGATTTATGATTTCTATTTTACAAAAATAAAACTGATTAGTGGGAAAAAAAAGAGTTATCTTTATAATGGTTTCCTTGTGTTATGGATTAATCTAATTCTATCACAGATTGGTCTTTGGAAAAACTGTCAAAATAGATAAATTAGTTAATTAAGAAAGAATTTTTAGATATATCTTAGCATACTGGTAAAGGACAAAAACGGTCATAGAAAATAAATTGAATATCGGCAAATACAGGAATAAGTGCTGTAATAAGATTGAAGTCAGAGAATTACGTCTATAATCAATCAATGTGATAGTGTTTCATTCACTGCAGCAACTGGCATTGAATTGCTTCGCAAAATGGAAGCAATTCTTTTCATGTAGTACAAGGTATTCAGCTTTCATGAATATAAACTTCCTCTTTTTTTAGCATGATGGATGTGGAATACGTTTTCATAAAAACCCTTTTACTAAAAGTTATTTCGTTTATTGCAGTACAAGTCATTATATCTTACAAAGAGACTTTTCTTTTCTTAACGTCTAATATATCTTTTTTTCCTCGTAAATATGCAAAAGTTTTATTTTTGAAATTTATGTTGATAGGCCACATTAACAAATGATATATATAAAAAAAAAAATATGCATTAAAATCTGGAACGAGTGCATCAAACTCTTTATAGTTATCACGTTGATTTCACTTTTCATTTTATGAATCAATGAAAATGAAAAAGTACGCAGATAGATTTCTCTTGATACGCAAGACTTCACAACAAAGTTAATGATGCCCAAAGGAGAGATGAGATGTTAACGAGAACATGCATGGTCGATTGGAAATGATGGCTTCAAAAGAAATTTCACATGTCTATTATAATCTTTTAAATAGAATAATATGTTGAGCATGTGATACGGCTTCTATTTTCTACATTATCTAACAATCAAATTATTGAACTCCTGAATTAAAATTTATGGTCCTCTATTTTAAAGAATTCATTCGATTTTCCGCAAGGTTCGGTAAAAAATGATGAAAAATGATTTGTAGTAGTAATAAAATTTCAGTTTTAATGAAAACGACACATTAAAACATAAATAAAACTTATTTTTACTGTCATATTTTATTGTTAAAAATTATTCAGTAAAAGATAAAATAAAAATAAAAATGGAAATTTAATATTTTTTTAGCATTAAATTTCTCTATATAAATTAATTTTTCTTTAATTAAAATGATATATTTAGTAGTAAAGTTTAAAATTAAAAGCACTTATATATTCTTTATAACATAATAAATTTTCGGAGACAAACTTATACATCGAGAATTAGCTTTTAAAGAATTATGTGCAATGTTTCGTTTAAATGGAATGTTTCACACTAGATGGCATTAAGATAGACTCCATCTTTCGTTTCTTGTTAATAGCTCTGGAAAAAAAAGGAAAAAAATTGAAAAAACAAAACTAACAACTCGAACGAACATTGTCAGTCATGAATAATTAACCGGATTATAAATAAAAAGTGAAGCAAATCAATTACGAAAATAGTTTTCTGTTGACAGAATATTAAATCCTGCAATTTCACAATATTCCTATTGTTTAAATTTTTATTTATGTCAACAATGCATTTAAAAATTAAACAGTAAGTATAACGAACATGCTATTTGTTTAAACGATATTATTGCAGTACTCGTTATTTATCTTTTACTTAATGTCAAAACGGGTTTACTTCAGAAATTTCCTCTTATCATACCTTATAAACCCCTTAATTAAATAAATAGCTGATCTATCCAGCCGTTTGATGAAGTTCTTTACTAAAAATAGTATTTATTAACATATAAATCGATTACTAGAGAAAGATATATTCAAATGGAGATACTTCGAATTTTTATTAAAATGTTTTCATTGTAAAAAATATATATTAATAATATATAATATTCTACTATGATTAATCCATTTTAATTGTTTTAAGTTTGATATTTTTTATTTTGATATTTTTATTTAATGTTTTCTAAATCTGATTTTTAAATTTATAGTCCTTTCAATTAAAGAAGACTTTCAAGGTCAAATTCGATGATCGACGAGTCTTTTTAGTTAGGATTAACTATAGGCGATACCGATATAAAACGGATCGCATCATTTTCGATTTGATGTTTGATTTAAAAACAGTAATTAGATTAAAATATTTTAATATTTACTTTATAAATACTAAAATACATTTTCTTTCCAGGTATTGACAATTTAAATGGCGTGTTTTCCTTTTCCAGGTCATCGTCTGCTGTTTTGCTTCCTTCTTCTTTCCAGGCGTTGACAATTTAAATGGCGTGTTTTCCTTTTCCAGGTCATCGTCTGCTGTTTTGCTTCCTTCGGTTACAATTCTTTTAATTGTCGATACAGAAATACCAATAGAGAGTGAAGTTTCATTGAAAATGAAACTTCGCATAGATTTCTGCCTTCCAAAGTATTTCTAGACATTTAAAATAGCATTTTTAGCTTGACTGGACAATATTTCTCTTCGCTTACAAACAATTTGAAGAGTGTGATCCCAAAACGCGTTCAGTCCATTTTGGTCATTTTTTTATTTGATACAAATACATACTCCTATCGACGTCATCTATCTTATTAAAGAAAAGTTTGTTCCCAAAAAATGCCAATCGATATGTACGGGACAATTGAATCCTGTTTTGCTTTTAAAAACTTGCTGAGTCCAGAGAACAGTAACGATGAAAACTCGCTCAGTCCTTTGAGCATCAGCAGAGCGTTTTCCTAATCCTGCCAGCGGAACGGTAAAAAACGAACTGCTATTACTGTTGGCAATAAATTTGTTGTGGGAATTTTTGTTGTGTTTATTAAAGGTAAAATTGTTATATTGGTTATTAATTTTCATGTTAGAAGCATTGAAATGAAATCGTAACATTAAAAGTTAAGTTTCTGGGGACTATTTTATCTATTGTTAAAAGGAAAGTTATTTTTCTAAATTATAGTAGTTCCTAATTTGGAATGATTAAGAACATATTCTGGGGACTTTCCTATGAGTATAATGTATTCATGGGGAAGGCCCCAGAACTTCCCCATGAAGTAATTAATGT